>JANHQD010000020.1:0-78370 GCA_024721195.1 Marasmius sp. AFHP31
ACCCAATCTCCCGGCGGACACTCTTACAATCCCTCTCATGACGCGGTCTTTTCTTCCGAACTCGGAGGTGGCCCTTACGGTCCTGCGATAGAGATGTATCCACATCTGGTCCCTCATAATCCCCATCGACAGCCATACCCCAACGAAGCGTACCTCCCGCTGTCACAATACCCCGAGTCGCCAGGCTTCATGCAAGGTGCCTCCACCCCCAATCAACCATACTCTAACGTGCGGGATTATCGCTGAGAGTCCTGACGTCCAGCATCCAGGTCCAAGCTCGTAGTAGTGCGGAATGAAGGTAAAAAAAAAAGCTTATGCTTTGTGGACTATTTTAAAGAACAAAGAATGCGAACCACCGGAAATGCAACACACCATGTAGCCCGACTGTACTAAATACTGCCACCTTGTCCGAGTTTTCCGTTTTCCTCCATCGATTGTTGCTGTATCGAATAATTAGTGCCCTTTCACTTGATTCCTGTTCTCGTGTAGAACGTGCATTGCTTGAGCACTGAGCACGATACATTGAATTTTCATGTATTCCTATTCACTTATGTATGTGTAGAACCAAGTTGAATTCTAATGCGTCTCCTTATTACCATATCTCCAGTCTGTTTGGAATCCACATGAGACGGTCAAGTTACCATCACCTCACTGAAAATACTCAATCAGATACGCTAGGCCTCCGGAGCAGGGCTGAGCAACTGTATACCATGGTCGGGGTCTGTTCTCATTGATCAGATTATTCAAAAATGGTATCGACGTTACTGTAAGTGAATAGATGCGTGGATAGGTGCATAGTCCGAGTATGAAAAATTGGAGCGGGCTTCAGTCGCGTCCAGAACCGCGAAACGAGAAACCAGGGTTCAAGCCTCTCTTCGCGAGATAGTGCAACTCCTTGAGAGTATGCCTATTGCTCACCACCCGAGACGGACCTTATCCAAGCCCTTGTCAGACTCCCTGGTCGAGTCTGCCTTGAGCCCTTTGTTGGGTTGACCATCCATGGAACAGACCATGCGTCCCTTCAGCAAAGCAAAATATTCCCGGTTGGCTTTAGCAGCACGAACTGAGGACGCGCAAGTCAATCGAGCAGTGCTATAGCAAGAGGAAGATGGCCACCTACGGATACGTGACGAAGAAATCACGGTCAACTTATGCCCCGGGAATTTTGCGATCGACCAAAACAACCGATACTGCTGGGAAGGGAAGAGATGCGTTCTTTGTTCTTTCAACGTTGACCCGGAAAAACCGCCTATCGCCACTAACCAGGTCCGAGTTCCATGTCGATTAATACGGTTGATCGAGTCGGCCTTTGATCGGGGTTCTCTGGCTATCGAAGAGGTGGCGAGAACAAAGGGCTTGAAGGTGTTGCGATGGTTCATGTCGCCGTACGGATCATGGCTACGTCCAAAATATGGGAACTTGAACGAAGGTTGTACCATACATTCGAGCTCGAAGGTGTGAATATCTCGCTGAGGTGGTCGGATGCAATAAAACGTTGGCGCCAAACACGCGATAGCGGTGTCTTCGAGATATACTGAGGCAGGATAGGCGGAGTAGGTATGTATGCAGGCCTTGTGTCCTGAGAGCAGTCGAACATTGGACACATGGGGATAGAGAATACTCGGATGTGTCCTCGTTGAGAACGACGGTGATACCAATGGGCAACGAAAAAAAAATTGATGAGAGTGTCGAATGCTGTGGCTAGCTGCTATCCGAGACCCTTTGTTCACAACCTCTTGCGTTCCAAGCCCATCCACCCTTACTGTTACCACCCCAAAGCACATTCTGGGGCGTGGTTCGAGGTGGAATTCGGGGAAACGTATGAACGAAGGTGGTACTGAATACCGCTTCGACGTGAGGGTGCGACGGACGAGACAGGGAGAACGAGATGAAAGATGACAATGTCAATGGATGTCAAGGCGTGTTGATGGTCTTGTTGTAGGAGTCTGTTCACAGTTCCGATTCTAATTTCTGGAGGTACCGTTTTACGTTGGGGCAATCCTGAGTCTGTTGTCAGGACTCTTTCTGGACAACGTTTAGCGAAAAAGTTATATGGACGGCGATTAAGAGTACTCACATTTATCTCTGCCGTATCCGTCACCTTCGTTTGTCTTCAATACCATGATATCCTGTCCATGGCTTGAGCCTGTCTCTTTTCCTTGGGGTGCTGAGGTTGAAATCATGGCAGCGTCTAGTCATCGCGGGTCTTGATGACAAACGGTGAGCCAGAAGATGCGGGTTCTATATGGTGGTGAACCTGTGAGCATACTGACAAAAGCGACGGGAAAGGAACGTGGTCGCAAACCTCAAAACACGAGCAAATTGCTACTGGGGCATGGGAGGATGCTCTTGATGATTTTGATCGCGTGAGTTGTTGCTTTTCGGCGGATGGCACCGTTTGCACCTCCTACACGTTCCAATCCGAGACATTCATCTCTAAATTTCCTTCTCCGTCCCATTTAGTGTCTTCAGCGTTGCGAAATACGCGCGTAATCTCGCCCTGTAGGCCCTCGCTGGAGCTGACCAGCAAGTGGGCGAATGATCATCGATCCGCAATGAAGTTGCTGTCGAGCCTGGGTAGGTAGAAGGGATGTGTCCGGTCACTGGTGGAGGTTTGTTGACAAGAAAGTTATTTGCCATTTATACTTCCTCGTGAGCATTCGAATATTCGATAGTTCAACACCTCCTATGCAGAGGCTGTATTCGTTGGATGCGCCCATGAGTTTCGTCGTGAAGAGAAGAGAAAGAGATGCACTCACTAAGCGCCCGTCGCCAAACCTCTTCCTCACTGTCATGGTGATTGAAACGTTCAAACCAACGCCTGTCGGCAGGCAACGCGACTTTGCCGGTACCAACCCATCACGTGCGTCGTATCTTTAATGAGTGCCACAACGGACAACCTCAGTGGACCTCAGCCTGCAGTGCTGAGCCTGTACTTTCGCCTCCTAAAGCCGTTCTTTTCAGCTCTTCGTCTCATCTGATACTAGTTTCATTCTCATTGCCATCCCCGGTCATCCGAAAGACCCTCGTTTCGTCGACTATGGCAGGGCCACTCCCCATGTCGTTTCAATGCAGGGAGACGTTTCCTGCCCTTCGATTCCTTCAGATTTCCTGAATTGGACAGATTCAAGACCATATTGTATCTCGGGATACTCTAGAGACGCGCGCGAACCTCGTCATAGCACTCTAGTCGTTGAACTTGAGGCAAATTCCTGCAAATTCGGCGCTGGTCAGACAGGGATTGTCTACGCCGCGCGAACCACGAGTCGGATTCCTCCTTCCCAGCAGCCTCATTTAAACCCGCGCACATCTGCATCAAAACTGCAATGCCATGTCATTGTCGGAGTCTAGCACGAGAGGGGTGGTCAGAGGTTCAAGAATTTCAAGGCTGCATGAGGTACTCAAAACATCACGGGTTCCTCCGGCCGTTCTCTTAAGACCAATGAGAGCGTTATGCACCGGGATAACACGAGGGGAAAACTTCGCAACGCTGGAATACAGGTAGTTTTGGTACGATTTTGAAGTGTCGTAATGATTCACGATTGTAGGAATATTTGCGAATCTCAGGACATGGATAAACCTCCAAAAGAGCAACATTTAGATGCACGAATGCTTCCAGAATTCGGATCTCCCACCATCAAAAAGTGCTCATTAGTAGTGAAGCGCCTGTCAGTGTCAGGCCTTCAGTTTCAAGCCACGAATATGATGCGTGCAACGCGAGGTAATCTGCACCCGTGAACGTAAAACCTAAGCCTTCAAGTACCGATGGGCAGGAAATTTTTTTTCTATGGGTGACCAATGGTACGTTTTAGATGGAACGTTACAGTCGTTTCCCTCACCCGCTCATCAAATATTCAGATATAGCATTCTCTATGTAGCTACTTATATCGGCTGGGGCCGCCTGACCGAACAATGCCGTTCTGAATCAAGCGCCCACTATTTCCGATCCAGCTTCGACGAGGTTTTTGCCACGAACTCTCAGGACTTCTTGGCACTTGCTGTTCGTGAGATCATGACAGCTGAAGCGCCGATGTTTCAAACTCCGCGCTCTGCTGTGTTCGAACTGGCGTCCCTCACCTAGTACTCACATCTTACTTACAAGGGACCCACCTGAGACCTCAACAATCCGTGCCAGGGCATGGACAAAACCTACTGCTCCATCGGTATTGTGTAATGTCGAGTTCTCTTCGATCTCTTTACAGCTATGTCTTTAATCGAGGTAATGGAGAAGACGAACCTCGACAAGAAAGTCCACAGTTCCGGCCTCAAGAAATCGGAGTAGCTGATCCAATCCACCCACAAGCACCACCGCACTCTTCCCCGTTACGGTCTTCGGAATCTCTTCACCCGAATCCTCAGCCCCAATCTAGTTCCTCCCACCCCCAGCCTCAGAAGGATGGTCTTCCTCCTCAACAAGGCACAGACATCACGACAGAGAACCGGGGAAACTATAATCAGACAAACAATGGGTCCCATAGTGCGTGGCTTTTCACTGGGTGGCAAATCTTCTCATCCATTTTGTGTTCCAGTACTACATAGCGACGGTGTAAGCTCCACTGGTATCTACTGTCAGCAATGCCTCGCCGATGTTGAAATGTTTTTAGGGTACAGCAATATTCTATTTACAATTTTCGAACGGGAGGTACGAAGCTGCAGCCATTATGGTTTTTAGAGAACTCAACTCGTATCATACTACACAGCTTATCGGTGCGACAGCCTGAGACGACACCGGTTTCTTCGTCCTCCTCAGCGACCAATTCTTCGCCATCCTCAGTGACCATTGCTTCTCCGCCTTCATCGACCAGTACTTCTTTATCCTCAGAGAACAATGCACCTGCTAGCTCTATTCCCGCCGCGCTCGCGTCTTCTCGAGCCGACACATCTACCATCCACGGGGACGATCGGACGCCTGGCCAGCTGTATGCATCGCTCCTATCCACATGTAGGCTCGGATATCCCCTCTGGAAACCTTCACCTCGATGTACTGCTGCTGGGAAAGAGTATCTGATCAATATTGGGGATGTCGGAGTCTGCTCCGACCTTGATCCTTTCCACACACTCTTCAACATCACTTACGGAGAGCAGGTACCAGAAGATGTTGATCCGCTTTGTGATTTAGAAGAAGATATTACTGTGGACGCCAGGTATCACCCAGAACTCAAGATATTGGCGAAACCAAAAGGGGCCATCTCAGAGCAGCGCGAGCAGTCAAGGTACGTCCAGATGGAAAGAAGCATCGTTTTCCACTTCTAATTGGTTACAACAGTGTCTTTACCTTTACCTTGTCCGAGAAAGAGGGCGCACTCTTGATGCTTCCGCGAGGAGGTGTTCTGAAAAAGCTGCAGAACACGCACATATTCAAAACGCGTATTCAGAGCTACTGGCGGCAATGGTACAAGTTCGCTGAAGAAACGGGAGACCTTGACGAAAGTCAGACCCTGTGTCTTCTGACAGGTATCGAACGGTGCTCTACATGGGCGATGGCCGGGTGGGACGCAAAGTCTGGCCATTTTCACACCGACCCCGACTCCTTGAAGCTTACTGTTGACAAAGTTAGTGGTCAATGCTTGTGGAGCTTCCCTCCCGCGCGATGCTGGACGCAATCAACGCTCACGCCGACACCGATCCACAAAGAGCCCAAGGAGACCGTGTTCATTCGCGGCATTTGGATAAACAGAATGAATGGCAATACTAGTGCAAGCCCGTCTCCTCCCCGTTCCTCTGACAATGAGGATGGTTCAGATGGTGGGGAGGATCCTAGGGGCAGAGGCCGGCACTCGAGAAACCCCTACAATCGTTCCCAACGTGCAACATATTTTTCCCAGAATCCGAGGAACCCGTTTTGCAATGGCTCGTCGTCCAATCCATTCTCCTCAACTCGAGATTCACACAGTGACTGCGATCACACTGTGCATTCTGGAAGTCGACCTTCGCCACCAGACGTGCACCAGCTCAACGAGGGTAATACCATTGATCTCTCGGCGGCCGCTTTTGATATGGTATGCAACTTTAGCTTGAGCCCACAAAGGATACTCGCATGTTGAGCACTAAAGGGCCACTTCCCTACAGGTCACACATCCTTGTCGCCTCATTAATAAGCTCGCTCTCGAGCTTATCTCGCAAATACAGCTGCCGTTGTTGGACTCTGGGTGTGTTGCTTTATCTCAAGACGAAGACTGGATGAGTGTGTCGGAGGATGTACGTATACTCACTTTATGCACGGAATCTGTTCATCCTTATTCAAATGCCGATTTAGTCCGATGAAGAAGCCCCGAGCGGGACTGAGCTTCTCAGACGTATATGTGGGAAGCTAAAGTTCGTCGCCGAGGGAGGTGCGTAATATTCATGGCGATCTTACAATGTTGACTGAGTATGTAAATGCGGGTAATTGCAGGTGCCATTTACACGGAAATTATGAACACCACAGAGTTGGAACACATTCAACAGAGTATTGGCCTATTGGAGTCCAGCAAGAGTGAAAGTGTGGTCATTCCGGTGTTGTTCCACCTCCGCGACCCGGGCGTTTCTCACATCGAGGGCGAACTTGCCGGAACGGAGAGTTTACAGCGGCAATCGAGATCAAGTGCGCAGGACTTACCAGGTGGATCGGACGCATATCTGAGCGATAGCAAAAAACAAGCTCGTGATCACGAATCTGAGTCCTTAAATCCTGCTACCGATTCCACCAATAAGTCTGTGGATCCAGAGAGTGCTCGAACCAGGACCTCGCCACATGTGACACTGGATATTGCCAGCGAAAATCGCCCACATCAGCACGATGGCTATTATCGCACCTCCCGGGACCTATACAGCGCGCAATCCCCTTCGAATACCACGGGAAACCCTTATCTACACTCAGAGCGTCCTCGCAACAGTGGCTATTCATCACCAAATCAACATCTACCTTTTGATAGGCAATATAGCAGCTACGGTGCAATTGCTACTAGCCTATATGCGTCGACCCAATTGCGAAGCACGTATTCTGACCCGGCGTCGTTCTATGGACGCTCAACAGGACATAGTACTCCCATGATACCACCAGGAGGTCAATACTCACCCTTTCATAGGCAAATTGGTCCAGGATACTACGATACTATGGGCAGTACCCTCCCAGTGAGTTTCATATAGCGTTCACCTCTCGATCATATATCCACCTTCTCTAACAAGAATTGATTCTTAGGAAGCTGGAGTCGTCACTCACCCGGCTGGACATCCCCATCTTCCATCCCATCCTCCTGCAGTGGTCCCAGGTCATATTCCAGGGAACGTTCAGATTCGAACCAACAACTTAGTTCTCAGTAGTAACTCCGATATCAGCGACCTCGACGTCGAGAACCAACTCCGGCGACTCTACAACATCCCTTTCCCTCAACCCGTCAACCTGCACGCCGTGCCCGACCCTCCGGCTCCTCCATTCACCCTGATTGCCATCACTCAGATCGCTATCTGGTCGAGCCCGGAACGGAGACTTACACAAGCCCAAATCTGGACGCGAATTGAACAGAGGTTTCATTCCGATACGGTCAAGAATTGGAAGGTGATTGAACGTATGTCTTATACTTCCGAGGGACCACTTTTGCTGACTCTTTACGTTCAATGTTAATGTACTTAGGCGAACATTCGACATCTTCTCTCTCTCAAGAAGACTTTTGTAAAGCTACCCGAGTCGAAGAACGGTGCGCATTACTGGGCTCTCGACTACCGATATCTCGAGTCTGGAGGAGATAAACGCGTCAGGAAACGTGGGGCTCGGGCTCGGAAGGTCCGTGACCCTTTTGATATCACCCGAAGGCAAGGCGATGACGATGAGGACGACACGGAGGAGCTTCAGGACTCGGATGAGTCCTCCAGTCCGTCGCCTCCGCCGTCCCCGACTGGGAGAGGATCCAAGCCAGCTGGCCACTATAGCGCTGGGCGAGGGCACGGTTCATATACCAAAACTCCCGGCGAACACTCTTACAATTCCTCCCATGACGCGGTCTTTTCTTCCGAACTCGTAGGTGGCCCTTACGGTCCTCAGGTAGTCGCGCATAGGCGAGGAGCAGAGAAAGAGTGGAGGCTAGACCTCAGACGGTAAACAAACCGCTGAGGTAGACTGGTATTTCTACCTAGCTTATATACTACAGTACAGGATAGATAGAATGCTATAGAATGGGGTGGAATAGACTGTGCATGATGTAGTAGGATCGGAATGGGAGTAAGCACAGTCAGTGAGGTAGAGGGTATTGGAGTAGGTGTGTAATGTAGGGCAAAGGGATGGTGATATCATACAGTGTGTAGGGTCAGGTAGGCGCATTGGTTAGCTAGGCCGAAGTTGCCATACCTAGAATATCAACTCAGGTAGAGATGTATCAACCTCTGGTCCCTCGTAGTCCCCATCGACAGCCATATCCCGACGAAGCGTACCCCCCGCTGTCACAATTCCCTGAGTCGCCAGGCTTCATGCAAGGTGCCTCCACCCCCAATCAACCATACTCTGACGTGCGGGATCGTTACTGAGGGTCCAAACGTCCAGCATCCAGGTCAGAGATCGTAGTGCGGAATGAAGGTAAAAAATCTTATGCTTTTTGAACTGTTTTGAAGAACAAAGAATGCGAACCACCGGAAATGCAACACACCACGGAGTCCTACTGTACTAAATACCGCTGCCTTGTCCGAGTTTTCTGTTTTCTGTATCGATTGTTGCCATATCGAATCATTATTGCCCTTTCACTCGATCCCTGTTCTCGTGTAGAATGTGCATTGCTTGAGCACTGAGCACGATACGTCGAGTCCTTTCGCTGGTCGCTTTATTTTCTCTCTCGGTGTGATGATGATGAGCGCTTAGGACAAGTCTGAATCGCGACTGGCTGTCAGCCGTGCGCACACCAAAATTCACACGGCAACTCGTCCGTTCCCCTCATCCACAACCGATATCCTCTCGCGAAGAAATGCCTGCTATACGACACGAGAAATACTGGTTTGAGGATGGGGATATGCTACTACATCACCGGTACCCAGACCCGAAAATACACGATACCTTGTACAAGATTCACTCTTCGAAACTGTCATCCCGAAATCTGCATACAACCAAACCTCCTTTCGATTGGGAAGATCAAGCTACGGTAGATCTTTCGAATTGTCATTATGCTCTACTAGATGAAGCCAGCAACGTCGATCGCGAGGATCTTCTCGAATTGCTCGATCACGTTTATGGGTCCAACTCTCAGTGAGTGTTCTACCTCTTGATCATGGTACAAGCCGGCGAATTCACTAGTGCACAGTCTGATTACCGACGGATAGCTTCGCTTCTACGGATCTCTAGTCCCAGTCAACTTGACATACCCCAATTGCACGACGAAGCCAGGGCGCGATTCGAATCGCTGGTACCAAACGAGCCGGAGAATCTAGCTACCTTCCGATGTGACTGGGCGGAAGATGCTATGGCATTATCGATCCAGTATCAAATCACCGAGGTACGTTCCCCTAGTCTTTCTTTCGTATATTTTCAATGCAAGACCAACATTTGTATCCGTACTGGCATTCTAGGTCCAAAAACCCCTTCTCTACTACCTCATCGCGCACTCTCACCTTGACACGTTTCCCCCGTGGGTACAGCCGAACACGGTAGACGACATCACGGAGAGGGTCGAGACGATCATGCCTCGTCTCATCGACCAGTTTACACCAATCATCTTTACCCCACCTCCGACCTCTCACATGGAATGTACGGATATCGTGGCTGATCGGTGGATGTCTTTGGTGATAGCCCCTGCATTAGAAGGAGGAGGTACAGGGAAGCCATTGGAGGTCCTAGATGCGATGAAAGCGCTTAACTGGGAAAAGGAAGGCGTGTGTGGCGATTGCACTCGCGACAAGAGAGATGAATGGACGGAAGAACAGAGAACGATATGGAGATTGTTAGATGGGTGGATTTCAGAAGTGCAGAATAGAACGTAGAGATGAATACTTTCCAATGTAGAACAGTCTATCCAGAACGACCGGTGTCGCCGTGATTCGTCCCTGACGATGAGCGGTGCCTTGGCAAAGGGCGGTAGCGGTGAAGTCAGAGTGACTGTTGGAGACACACAGACGTCAACACGCACGCTTTTACCACCTCCATCTCATCGCTGCTCACGACGACAAGCAGCTTCTCCTCACCCACTTTAAGGATTCGTATCACGGACTTCCGCCATGCCTCCGAAAAAGCAGCAACAAGCGAGCTCTTCCAAAGTCAAAGATGACAAGGTAATTTTGGGCTCTACAACACGAGGCGGTACATTCGACTGATCTGGGCTACGTAGACCTTTGGGATGAAAAATGTCAGTCCAATCTCTGATAATATACACCCACAAGATCTATACGGGATGTTGAACTTCATCGAAATGCTCTAGAAAAACAAATCCGCAAAGGTCCAGAAGGAAGTCCAACGTAT
This sequence comes from Marasmius sp. AFHP31, assembly GCA_024721195.1. Classification (NCBI taxonomy): domain Eukaryota; kingdom Fungi; phylum Basidiomycota; class Agaricomycetes; order Agaricales; family Marasmiaceae; genus Marasmius; species Marasmius sp. AFHP31. Next base: position 10,415 of record JANHQD010000020.1, read on the forward strand.
TCAACAACAACAACAGAACGCTGGTAAATCAAGAGCTGCTCTCGAGAAAGAGAAGGAGAAAGACCTGCGGGCAAAGGAAAAGGCAGAAGAGGAGAAGAGAAAGAAGGAAGAGGCTGCGTTGCTCAAACCAGTGATATCTCAGAAGGTGCCGTTTGGAGTAGATCCCAAGACGGTCCTTTGTGCATACTTCAAGGCTGGACACTGTGAAAAGGGCAGCAAGTGCAAGTTCAGCCATGATTTGGACGTTGGAAGAAAAGTGGAGAAGAAGAACTTGTATGCGGATGCTAGGGAGGAGAAGATGGCTGGTGCGTTTCTCTGCGTTCGATTTCATGGACTAGAGTTCGACAATCGTTTGATAGATACCATGGATCAATGGGACGAGGAAAAGTTGCGGAGTGTCGTTCTATCGAAACACGGGAATCCACGAACAACAACCGATGTCAGGATTCACTTTGCTGTCCTCGAAATTCTCTGACCTCTTTTTCTTTCGCAGATCGTGTGCAAATACTTCATCGAAGCTATAGAGTCACAAAAGTATGATGCTATCCCCAGTATCCCCGCCTCCGTCCACTGACGATTTCTCCTCCAGGTTCGGTTGGTTCTGGGAGTGTCCTAATGGAGGCGAAAAATGTCAATATCGACATGCACTTCCACCGGGCTTTGTTCTCAAATCCCAAAAGAAAGCTGCAGAGGAGGCTGCCAAGGGACAAACCATTAGTCTCGAAGAGTTCCTCGAAGTCGAGGTAAGGAGCACCTGCTATCCTCGAAAGATGACTGACTGATCGCTCCCTTCACAGCGTCACAAACTTGGATCCAACCTTACACCAGTGACGCCAGAGACGTTTGCGAAGTGGAAGCAAACACGTATGGACAAGAAGCAGGCGGAGGAAGAAGCTCTCCGCAAAGCCAAGGACGTACAAAACGCCGCTGGCAAGAACTCGGGTATGAGTGGAAGAGATCTGGTAAGAACCATTTCTTGTCGCCGTCAGGTTGCGGGAGTTTCTCACTGTGACATTTCAACACCAGTTCCAATACAACCCAGAGTGGTTTGAAGACGAGGACGAGGACGATGAGGACGAATGGGACTTGGCCAAGTACAGGAGAGAGCAGGAGGAAGAGGACTTGGCTGCTGAGGAGCAGCGGATCGCTGACCTCAAGCTACAAGACGGCGGGTACCACGAAGATGGTGCATAGGGTGACTGTAGCCCTCATGTCGTATAACGGGAAATTATATGAGTTGAATATGTATTCATGCTTGCTTGAATCACCGTAAGAAAATACACAACACCTATAAGAGAACACTGCAAGGTATATCTACTACTCCTCGTCGCTACCGTAATCACCCAAATTCAGGCCTCCTGCAACGGGCGGTGGTGCGGCTTTGGGCCGTGACGGAGGCGCACCATTTCGTGCCCTAATCTCCGCGAAGTACTTCAATCCCTCCATAGTATCCGCGCTGAGGAGACCTTGTGCCTTCGGAGGATCAGGGTCACTGATGTCAATCTTGCGCCGTTTGGCCGCTGGTTGATCATCTTCGTCGGAACCTTCAGCGTCCTCCCCTTGGCTCTCGTGTCCATTTTCGATGAGATGGCCATCGTCGTCCAGTGCATCACCATCCTCCAATGCTCGTATTGAGCGCATAGCATCTACAACGCCAGGGTCCATCCTCTCTCTAATCGCCTTCTGCCCAAGTTCTTCTAACCGGTTCCTCTCGTTGACCTTCGAAACCGGATTGGGGTCCTCCGTCGCCCAACGAACGTTCAGGATCTCGTCATTGTCCAACGACTGGCATGACATAGCTTCTTTGGCGAACTGAGCGCTGAGCTCAGATTTGTAAGTCACGAACGCGACACTCCGATACTGAAGGACTTTCACTGCCCAGCCAGTTTCAGAGTCATCTGTATCGAGTAAAAGAGAGAGAAAGAGAGAGGATAAGCACAAGCCTATAAGAGAGCACCTCGCACGACTCACCTCGCTCAATCTCACCCCACTCCTTGAAATGTCTCCTCACAACCTCCTCCGTTTCCAAACCAGTCCCAGTCTCCTTTATCCTCCCCACATACAACGTCCGATTCTGCCTATGAAAACTCCCAACACCACCCATATCATCTCGATAATCCGCAAACTTGTCTCTAGCGAAACAATCCTTCGAGCTGTCTTCCACAGGGTGTTCCGTGTCGGGTAGCGAATGCAGGTATTCGCATTCCCATCCGTAGGGGCAACAACCACGGGCGAAGAACATGCAGCAGTATTTGACTCCGGTTGCGTTGGCACGTGTGAGGCCCGCGTCTCGTTTGATGTTGCATCGCGTTTGGGATTTTACTTTGCTGTTTGTTTGAGGGTTGTAGGTCAGTCAGAGGCAATAAGGAAGAAGTCAACGCCCGCACGTACTTGGAGTAGTTGTCCTCCCTCTCTCCTCCAGCCCACTTGTTATACCAGATGTCTACACGAGGAGACTGTCAACCTTCTCGAAGTTTGAGGGAAAACCGTGACATACTGTATTCTTTCCCTGTTTGTGCTACCTCTGTTCTGACGATTTCTCCGGGCTTGACTTGTTTTCGAGCAGGTTTGGTCAGAGCCTTCTTCTTTTTGGGTACGACGGTGGCAACTGTCTTGGTTTCGGTGGGAGTTGTGGACGCCATGGGGGGGACAACTTGAAAGGTTCGAGTGTGACGGGACCGTGACCGCTCTGCAAAGGTGTGTCACGCTGAAGCTACGGGCGCTTACTCGGAGGAGAGGGACCAAAACCAGTAGGCCGTTTTCACTCAGTCATCCGAGTCGGGGAGAAAAATCGTGCGTGGAAAGCTTGGAAAACAAGATAATGGTATCCTACTGAATACATCATGGTATCAATAATCCTAATACAAACCAAAAACTTGCGCATCGGGCGGAGTCAAAACCTCCCACTGCAATGTAAGATCCACGTTCCCTTGCGCAGGAACATCACACAACCAAACCACCTTCCCGTCCTTCCCCAACATCTTCACATCCACATTGGGTTCATCAGATCCAGCCCACTGCGCAGTCACACCTTCGGTAACCTTGACAGACGGAATGGTTTTGTCCTTGCCAAACTCGACCACAGATCCAGGAAGCTTCAACGGAGGGCTGATCAATTTAACGGATACATGCGCATTCTCCGAGAGCGGGATGTGGTCGAAAATCTTGAGATTTCGGAGCGGGATACGTTTAGCGTTCTGAATCGAGATGCGCTGTGTGTGAGCATAGGACCTGAATTTGTTGTAGAATCCGGTTGTGGATGTGTTCTTTGTTGCCGGGTGGTACGTGATTCGTACTGAAGGGTCGAAACTGGAAAGAGAGAGTGTAGGGAAAACATGAGGCGATTCATAATTGCATGTAGCTGAATTTGGGAAGACCTACCCCAAGGAACATTCAAAAAAATTCATGGGTGACACTATGGGAACCTCTGATTTAGAATGGAGCGCTCCATCGATGAATATATTCGCAGAACTGGCGAGTAAGGTGTATTCGGAAGTATTCCTGAGTTGTGCCTGTTTAATTTAGGGTCAGCAAGAAGAAGAAGATGATGCAGGTATTGCGGGCAAGACATACCTTCACAAGAGCGTTCGGATCTCCCTTGGGAATCGAGGCCCAGGTTAACTTCGCCTCCAGTTTGATTTCTGCTATGACCGTATGTTGGACAGCATTGTTCGAACTGATGGTTACCTCTCCAGGAACGCTGAAAGTCGCGCTAACGTTCCCTTCGGGGAATGCCAGGGCTTCATCGCCACTTTGCCCCAGATCGTCGCTGTTGATGTGTTCATCCGCGGTATGTTGGTTCTCAGACCCCGCAGTCTCCCCTTCGTCGCCAGAAGCTTCTTCTTCGTAAGCTGCGTTGCGCTTGTCGTAGGTGCCAGACTTTCGGGCAGGGGTCCCATCGGTTGATTCACGACGCCTCTTCCGACTGAGCGGCTGAGGAGACTGGACGGGCGCAGCCAGCTGTAAGGACAGCGGCCACGATTCCAGAATAGGAAGGTCGAACTCGACGGCGGGGGACGAAGTTTTCAAAGTAAGAGGTACGTCAGACCAGTCCTATTCAGGAAATGAGAAAGGGAACAAAGAAGAATGAGTGGAAAAACGGACCTCGCCCGTGTTCTGTGTTACTAGTGCCTTATACGTGAGCGACACCGGCGCGTTCGGGGTGTTCATGTTCACATGTATGTCGTACGTAGGTGTCCACTTTGCGTGGTTCACAGCTAACGAAAAGATCAGCGCGGTATTAACGAAAAGGGAAAGAAAGGAATTTACTGTAAGCCAATCTGATCTCGAATTCACCGTCTGACTCCGCTACAACCGATATGGAGGCCTGAAACGGTATTTGCCCCGTTGAGGCAGACTCATGGAGCCCAATCTGCTCGTTGAGGCCACGGAGCTCTTGTTCTAGTTGAACAACCTCCTCGTCGTATTTCTCGCCTGAGGCGCGTATCCGCTCCAGGACGTTCTCAAAGTCGCCAAAATTGCAATGTTCGTAGCTGAACGTTCGGGCATACACGTCTAAGGCTTCAGATGTCTTTTTCACCCGATCTAGTTGCTTTTCGAGGGAGATTTTCCGTTCCTGTGCCGCGGCCAGTGCAGGTGTTCGGGGCTTGTATTCCAACATCTTGTCAACAGTCACGGTCCGAATGGTTGGAGTACCTTCGACTCTTCGGAATCTCGTAAGTCAACAGCGCAAGGAACGATTAGGACTGTTACCCACCTCAAGGACTCCATTTCCATCGCCCACGGAAGCTCGTATATCTTGATTACATTACGACCTTTCTGCAACGCAACCCGATAGCGACGTGTTACTTCGGCGCAATTGGGATACAGATTGACTTGAGATATCTTGCTCTTTTCGGCTGAGACGAGCTCAATGATCTTGGACGTCTCCGAATGAGAGGTACGAGGGTCTCTCGAGGACATGATGGTCGTTTGGGAAGAAAGGGCTGTGAGAGTTTGGGAACAATGGACGACGCGGGTTGACGTTGTTATTGTCGAAGGCTTGTCGTTCTCTTTGTTTGAACGCCGACGCGAAAGAGTAACATGTCAATGGCTAGTTGACAGTCAAGGAGAGGCGTGTGCTGCAATCATCACCAGTAACATGCTGCGATGCATACATATGTGAGAAGCGTAGCTGATACCGACAGTGAAAATCTGCCATGCGCACGGCGGCGGCCCGAATTTTCACACGCTTCTTGAGGTTATCTCAGCTTACAGTAAGTAGTCTATCGACTCTCGGACTCAAACCTCTTCAAACTCAGGCTTACTCATGCCATTAGAAATGACCTTTTCGCTAGCTATGGCCTCTTCTCGAGTTATCAGCCTCTGCCTCTTTTCGGAAAATGAGAAGATATCAAAGTACGCACCCGAGTTCATTCTCATTCCGTTTTTCCCATGAGCCCGCTAGGTTAATCTGATGGACCTCGAATCTGGGATGGGCGGAATGATAGCTGACTCTGTGGCTGAAGGTGGCTACTGATAGCTCTAGTCGCATCAGCAGGGAAACAACAGCGACGGTCACCGTACAGGCTCTTTTCGACTGCCCGTTTCATTATCCTCATTGCTAAGGGTCACGACCACGATGAAATCGCCCATCGTATGCATACGACTCATCATCAAGGGACCACACATATCATGCTGCCGTATCGAGAACTACGGCGTGTGGTAATGCGTACGATTCCCGAGGTCTTCCTTTGCTGTCGTGAGCGGTGTGTGTTTCTGATTGCTATTCGAGATTTCTCATGTATTCTAACGAATCTGGACGACTAGGATCTAACATAATCACGGCCGTTCCCCGCTGCCCTGCCGGTGGGCCCGAAAGAGGGGGAACAGGACGAGAACGAGGGCCAACGACGACCGCGAAGTAGGGACCACCAGCCACCTCGAGCCCTCACAAGGACAACTCTACCACCAGTGACCCATGACGGGCAGTGGGCAGTGCAAAACACTCCCGAACGCAATTTAACTTGTCGACTTTATCAGAGGTATTGACATATCTGTCCCACGATCGTCAGTGCCAAAGCGTCTTATTTCAGACTGAGCGTTATTCCTCAGTTCCTTCCTTTCCCCCACCTTCTTCTTACCCAGCCATGCCCGACATCCTCTATTCTCTGCACTCCCTCCCCTTCTCCCTTCGACTTTGTCGTACCCTCGACCTGAGTTACCAAATGGGCTAGCTCAACTCCTCTTCATCAATCCCATATTCATACTCACAGCTTAAGCCGGCCTCGTGTTCAACACGCACTCAAGCCCCCTTTTCCGCTCGGGCGCTATCCATCACCGGGAGCACCGGGCCTACTTACCCAAAGAGGGATATCGTATGAACCTCCCGATCCCCGAGATTATCGTGCTAGGCCAATTTGGAAATGCTATTCGTCCCAAGATTTTTGGTTCAACAGCCTGTTAGCTATGTCATGGATAGCACAAATATTTCTACTTTGCTTCTTTTCAACTCCGCTCTCGCTCTCCTCTTATATCCCCCCATAACCCCCCCTCGTCGTTTCTACGATGTCTTTTGTTCTTGGTTGCACCATGCAGCACGGTAGGCGAAGTTTGGTCCTACGTACACCGTGAGTTGATTTTCACTCAGAAACAGACGAGTCGGCTCAAATAATCTGTGTTAGCACGCCGCCGCGGCAATTTCCAGCAATAGCGAGTTCGCAGAGCTCGTCACACCTATCGAGTTTGTGCTCTGTTCACTTGTTTGAGTTGAGCTTTTGGTACTGAAACAACATCTAGGCCCTCTCTCGGACGAATCGCAGTACGCTGCGTACTCTCCGGCCTACTGTCCCCCTAATGTTGATAGTAGTAGCCCTTTGACTCCATCAACGATTGGCCCAGTGACTCCCAGCCCCAGGCTGCGGCCCTCTTATCCAGACTCATCCATACTGCCTTCGCCAGAACCTATCTTGTATGATACCCAAAACATACATACTCGGGACTTAGTCCCGTCGTCTGGGTTGATGTACCCCTGGGACGTCCCAGAATCCAGCAACGACTATATTCCAGCCTATATTCATCTATCGTCTGAGCTTACGCACTATTACAACGGCCTCCTCTCCTCCTCACCCTCGACCTCCGATCAGCCTTCTTTAGAAACGAATCTCTTCCTTCCAAATATCTCAATATTCCCGCCATCCAAATCTCTGCTGTCGTGGTCGAACCCTTCTGCGCCAGGCTTTGACCCGCCCTCCGTTCCACCATGCGAACCCTCCCTTTCACATTTCCCCTCTTTCAATCACAATATATATTCTGCTGCTCCTTCCTTCACATTATCTATGGACCCCCCGGTTGTCGACTCGACCATCTATGCGACCGACCCGGTTGAGGGAGATGGATCGCCCCACCGCTATCCGGACGAGATGGCTTTTGACGCCAGTCTCTCAGAGGGCAACTCCAGCTTCAATAACCCCGAGGCTCCTTACACAGACTCCACCTACGATACTCGTCGTGTCAATGACGACCCGTCATCGGGCTCGCTTCTTCCCCAAGTTGGTCCCTCTCGTACCGTTCGTCGCCGTACTAGAAAAGCCTCTCCTGTCGTCGCTGCAAGTGGGGGAGGTGTCCCCGAAATTGTCTCCCTCACGGTCGCGAAGCCTACCGTCCTGGAAGCTGCTCTGGCACGTCGCAAAAAGCCAGGGAAATATCGCTGCCATCTTTGCCCGGCCACCTTCACTGAGAAGCATGGCGTAACGAGTGCGCGATCTTACCGTCTTCTGCTTTTGATCCCTTGTCACTGACCCGTCCGGTTCTCAGATCATGTCAACTCTCACTATGGCATTAAGCCTCACCAATGTACCAGGTGTGACAAAAGCTTTGGAACGACCCATACTCGGAACCGCCATGTCAAGACGTGCCGTGGTTCCAAGCCCATGCCCCAAGAAGTAACCTTCGTAGATATGGCTCATTAAACTGTTTAACTTATCGCAGAAATGAAATCTCATATCGATCCTTTACCTTCACGACCCCTTCATTTGAGACGGCACTCGGCTGTCGGAGATTATTCTCAGAGACTCCAAAATAGGAATCGCACCTCCCGAGCAAATCCATCGTGCGGCCTGGCTCGGGTGGAGGTTCAAGTGTTTTGAATCGAGAAGGACTGCGAACAGATGTGTCGGGGAATGTAGGAACGTCCAAATAGAACAGCAATCATGGGTTCAGATTCCTAGGCGGACTATTCAGTGGTGACTCAGGACACGATTGCTGTCTAGTTTGGTCGTCAAGTGAACTCTTTCGGATTCGGTTACCGACGTTTAGAATTCCGATTAGATTTAGGACGATGAGCAACAATTTGGATATGTCGCAAGGAAATTCAAGTTCAGATCTACGCATTGTCCACGCTATTTTCATTTACATGATGGGCGCTCTCTCTCGTCACCCTGAAATAGTGTGTCATCCGATATAACGACCCTCGACATCATAGCTCATTTCAGTTGGCCACATGGTCGAAGGGGGCAGAGGGCGTACTACGCCACATCAATCGAGATGGTCATTACTCATCCACAATTCGACAATCGAGTTGTTATTGTGTTTTCTCAGGAAGGATGACCCTCTTTCAAAGTCGGTGAGAACTTCTCGGCTATATAGGAACACGGTGCCAGATGGATTGGCCAGAGGCGTCATCCGCCGCGGGAGTTCCGAGGCATCGCTATCAACTGACCCGACGACATACGGATAGTATCCGGTAGCTCAAGTACGGATCTTGACCTCTTGAGATGGTATCATAGTTGGGTATCGGTACGAGGTGTTACAATCGAGTGGTGTCAAGCTGTCTGAGTTGGTCTCCCATGGCTTTGACTTTCCAGCTAATCGGGGTCTTTTGTGGTATCGTACCACTTCATTTTCTACACCTTTCCTTCGGAACTACAGCTTTCTGACTGCTGTATAACCTATAGGTCCGTGTGGGAAGAATAAACGTGGCTCCTAGGTATTGTGTTGACTACCTTGGTTCCGATCCTCCCAAGATACCGCTATCGAGTTTGGACCTTGAGATCACCTGTTTTCAGCGACGATGATCGCCGCCTTCCATGAACAACATAGAAATTCCATCCCCAGTGCAAATTTAGCACTTTGATGCGCCTGACTGACTCATGAACCAAGATCTTCGACTGGGAACGCCTTACCGACCCCCTCCGAATATTCCTCCGGTTCATTCGCCACTTTCCTCGGGAGACGTAATCCGACAGCTTCAAAGGCCCCACTATGATGCAAAAAGGGACGTAGGGCTCGACATTGTATGCTACTAGGTCCAAACTCCCTCCGCCCACGAGAAAATTCCAGCGCCTAAAATTCCGAGCGCTGGATAAGCGCCTCATATTGTATGTCGCGTAAACGGGCCCTACACAACCGGAGCCTCGAATTCATCTCCTTACAGTCGCTTGATCATCTAAGTCTCTCCTGAGTGACCTTGGGCGACGTTTGAGTATGCGAGTTTAGTAGCGGGCACAATTGTGGCGTGGGAGATTCCGTCGGGCAAGTCGGCACTCCCCGCTCAAATTTTCCATTTGGTTGTTCAGGGTTGCATATCCCTAACCGGAATCGTTGGGAGTCCTTCACTCCTTACATTTCGATACCCCTGCTCTCATCGTTCATCCTCGTTAAACGAGACCTTGCCGGCCTCAATAGGTTGGCCCTACATTCTACCCCCGATTGCGACCTGCAGTGACATTCTATGAGTGGCGATCCGACTTGGAATCCCCCCCCCCTCCGTGTGCATGCGTTCGAACCTGTCGATCTCCCATATTTGGAAGGCGAGACCCACCCGGGTCCTGACCGCTTTTTGATAATGCACAGTTGAGGAGTTCAAACTCGTTACTCGCGTACTGGTCATATAAAATGGAATCTGTAGGCGATTCTTCCTGACCCAATACAGGATGAGCAGAACAACGTCCCGTCTCGGAAGATTCAAGTAATTTGGCTAACCGTGGGTAACTTCCACCCTCTCATGATCTCAGTGACTGACGAGAAATACTCCAAGGAATATAGAACAATTATAGTGAATATGTAGGTGACGAACACTTGTTGTGCTAAATCAGGAAAAACTAACAGGGAACAGGGTTTGAGAGACGCAGTGTAGTTCAAAGAGGTCCCTGTTGTCCTGTTCACCGTTTCTGTCCAGAGAAGGTGATAATACTATATAGTCCAACAATCCATTATTGTATGTATTGTTCGTGATCGTCGTTACACGAGGCTCCCATCATTTCCCAGGACGTTTGGTTGATAGTGGACTCCGGCCTTGTGATTCCCTACGCGGGATGATGGATTCCGTCCCCATCTAAACCCCTAATTATTTCCCGGATCTGCACACAGAGGTCGTCGAGAGATTGCCGGGAGACCCTCTTACCCGGTTCGCACGAGGTGCTCTCTAGCAGTTGTTGGGGAATACCTGGAGAGATGCAGTTGAGACGGGCAGAAAGGAGTGGGAGAGTCGGAGTCGGGCTTCGAAAGTGACAAATTCGTACCAGTCTATCACAAGGTGTGGACCTACACCATCAAACGATGAACAATAGCAAGAGCTCGTACATTCTATATTGAGGTATAAGAAGCACGCCGCCTTAATCACAGAACCCCAATCGACTTTTACCTCCTTTATCGACACTGAGTCGTTTATCACCTTTCATGGCATCGATTGACCACATATACTCGCTCGAGGACTATCAAGAATGTGACTCCCAGACTCCTGGAATGCTTTCGCAAGTGTTGTATCCTTTTGTCGCAAAATGCTAGCGAACTGACTCTGATTGCCATCAGTTGTTCGAGTGAAAACGAGATAAACTATATCGACCTCACCACCCTGGATTCAGCACCTTACTCCGCCGTGCCAGTTGAAGCGATGGTTCGAACGACCCTGAGAGACTGGTAAGCACCTACGTTAGCCGTAGGTCGATATTCATCCTGACGCACGCAGTGCGCTCCGGGCAGACACGGCCCAGAAACTCATCAAGGACTATTCAAGCAGTAGCCTACACGTATGTAACGTCCCGTCTCACCCGTACTCAACATGGGCCCTGACTTGACCTTCCAGGATGCCGACTCGGTGCCTTCTACGCGGGGAGACAGTCAGCCAAACGAGCCCATTATTTTGGATCTCGACCACTTCAGTAGTGGCGACTCGCCTGCTTTCGAATCCTTGTTCAAACTACGGACATATATCCAACTGCCCAAAGCGACGTATCCGCGTACCTCTCCAAGGTTGGGAGAGAGCGTAACAACTGCAAATCCTTCTTTTAGTCCAACGCTTCCGAGCTTGAGACGTGATGTTTCTCTTCTCGAGATTGCTTTTTCCGGTTCAGTTTTCAACGACCACCATGACGCGGAGTCGGATTTAGGGTCGTTTTCCATAAGTTCCATCTCGAGCCGTTCATCATCACCGTCCTCGTTCGCGACCGACATCTTTTTCCGACTTTAGAACAAGTCGGATCAGTTCTCCAGACACGACTGACCAGAACTTGGACGGCTTGTCATCAGCCGTAGATGACTGCGGATCTGATATGACGGATGGGAATTCGGATCCCGTTGCCCTTATTCAAGGGGCAAGTCACGACGTCCAAAGCCTAGATTCATCACCAATCAGTAGCAGGGCATCGACACCAAGGTCGGAATGTTCCAAGAAGGAGAGGGTCGAGTCACGCGCAGCACGACGGAAGCCATCTCGCAGGTCTGGGCGCGTTGCGTGCGCCCTCTGTCGGCAAACGTTTTCACGCGAGGCTGATCGTGACCGTCATTTGGCCAGCGTACACAAGGATCCTGCTGGCCCTCGGGAGTTTCTTGGGCGCCATCCGTGCCGGTTCTGCGGGAAGGGTTTCTCTCGACCGGATGCGAAAGCTCGCCACGAGAGCGCTCGTTCCATAGACTGCCGCAGGGCGGAAAGGCGGGTCAAGGAAGAGAGTCTCGCATCTGGGGTGTTACAATGAAGGAATAGCGATGAGTCGTAGTGAAAGCAGCTGAGGGCGTATACTGGTGGTTGAGGATGGGGCGCCTGCAGGACTTCGAACTTCTGTCTGGCGTCGGTTTGCTGCTATCGTTATTTCAACCTTATTTCACATTGCACGGCACCTCTCCTTAGTCTGTCAGAGTTATAATGCCGAAGAGCAGGGTTGAGCTTGAGATGTGAGCAACTCGGATTTCATGGGATTTCATTGTACAAGATAGTCGAATTGTCGCTCGAATTATTACTCGCTGACTCGCCAGGTCCAAAGACGAGCTACTGGAAGGTCGGTTACAACTCTGGAGGTCTCAGTCAGTCATCCAGAAATTGCTGGGTACGGTTGGTTGAGACGTACCTCTACCCCGCCGACAAGCACAGAATCATTTCCGCAGGGTATTCGTTGTTCGACGCCACGGGTCGTAATATTGGAGGGGTCTACTTTGTATGAGAATTAGCGTTGTCTGAATGAGAAAAAAAGAGGTGTGGTCGAGCACACGGTTGCGCGGGGAGATACAAAATTGGAACTCAGCTCAGGTGTTGTCCTCAGAATCTGGGGCAGTTCAACAACTAAATCGAGCGAACAATAGCGTTGGTTGGCCACATCCCTAGGTCTACAGCAGTGGGTTCAGCTTGCCTCTGGACTTCCACCACCCTTGTTCAACCCTCCAGTACGATTGAAACGAATGCTAGCTCAGCGCTCAGCTCGGTACCATGCAATCTTCCCTGGGGTGCCCCTTTACTTCCCATAGCATCCAACAGGTGAGTCTCGCTTGTCTCTTCTAGCAGATTCCTGGTCAGCTGTGCTGATGGTCGTACCCCCGTTCCGCATAGAAAGTAGGCGGAAGAATCATGAATGAGATTCCAGTCGAGGTCTCCCAGTCCAATAGATAAATGGACGCATGGGGCGGATTACATGGGCGACGTCCGGGCGATACAGGGATGCATGTGTGCTGTTATCGGAAGTGTCGAGAGATTTCTGGTCAGTCATTCCATCCTTCGAACCCTATCAAGATTCAAGCGGTTCAACATGTTGTCCAGGCATGGATCCATGACAGGGAGCTTTGACTACCACACCCTCTGCGACAGGGGCTCAGTAATGACCTCCGACCATAACTGGCAAGGTAGGCTAACCAAGATACAGCGTCGCGGCTCTCAAAGCCCTGTTCAAAAGTTGGTCGAAGATTCGCCAATGCCTTGTACTGCATTTCATGTAAGTTGTGTTCCAATTGGTCTACTTTGCACGTATAGGTTTGGAGTGAAGGATCCGCCTGGCTAGTGGTAGTTGCTAGTCATGTTGCATCGTTAGTTCTCTGTGCCTATATGTGGAGACCTTCGGACTGTCGAAGGCAATACCACGATCTCCGCTCTCATGCCTGCCAGTCTGCGTTCCGCACATCGATTCGCGCACTGCTTTGCGGGACCGTCCTCACAATGGACACTGGAATACATCCGCTCCTTCACAACGGGCATTGTTGGAAACCGATTTCACTTCTTATTCGTTGCCAACAGAGCTCGCCATGGCCTGACCACTCTAGCTGGGGACTCCATCTCCGGGTTTCTTTCCACAATGGACCGGCGTGCACCGAGCCCTCGGAACCTTCGCGTGAAGCGGAGCATTCGAATGTCACCGTGAGCCTTCGAAGTTCTGACAGGCGATCCGCTCGATATGGCGACGATTTCCCGACAGCGTCAAGTGTTTCAGGCTCTCGGTTACATTCTGGAACGAATAGTTTAATATTAGGTTGGCAGAACCTTGTCTTACCGGCGGGTACCTGCCGACCTCTAATCCAAGGCCTCGCTCATCCACCGAGTCGACACAATCGATGACGGCAGGAGTCGGCCTCTTCCCTATCCCGCCCTTGTCTATCGTGCCTCTTGATTCCGGCCTCTTGCTCGCATTAGTCCCCAGTTATCCGAGCACCTCGTCATGGGAAAGGTGTGGCGTTGGGTGTTCGAGGAAGCGAACTCTACGCAACGACGTCCATATCATGCGACATACTCCCTTCGTGGTCGCACGATTCGATTGGTGTTCGGTTCTTCTAGATTTCCCCTCGATTCGGCTACTAGACTTTGCAGACATTCGGCTGTCCTGGTCAAATGTTAGCTGGTTCTGTATTTCTTTGTCAACCGGACTTACCTCGTGTTGGGGTGTGTGGTAGCGAACTTTAATCTCGGCCGTTCTGTCTCCAGCTTGGCTTTGCTCTACCAGGTTCACGCACCACGCCCCAGTCGTCGAGCTCAACGAGCAGTGAGGGAGGTTTGGTGGTCGTCGGATATCGATGACGAGCCTCCGAACTCTCTTTGTTCTGGCGTTCGCACGCGGAACACAGTCTGTTTGGGCTGCCTGACCCGACATGGACGTCGTTGTTTTTCTATCTCGGTGGCCTTTCAAGGTCTTGTGCATAGCTTCTCGGATGCAAGCGAGAGATTTGGCACTGGTCGCCAATCATTGTTGGGTGGTCGAGGCGTGAAACAATCAGTTTGATCCCACTTTCACTTGTATTTGACTCACCGCATGCTTCTACCTGGCAGTCGTTTCCTCCAACAAGCTGCTCTTCGTTCCTCGCCTCGTCGAACCGTCTACGAACGACCGTATTTTCCGGTGATGGAACACCCAGGGTAAGCTACGAATTTTCCTTTGGCGATCGCATCCACTGATCCACGCTACAGTAACAATGGTTCAAATCGTTCCCAAAACATGCTGGATTATGATTTGGAAGCGAGGGGGGTATCACAGTTGCACGGATCCGTTAGTGAGTACTGGTAGCGGATATGGATGCTTGAAGGACGGTGGTACTGAAACATGTTTGTCAAGATGCTGGTTCACTCACGGACGAAACATCTTCCTCTTCCTACTCCACTCATTGTGTCACCACCACAGGACCTCCCCCATCCTCACACGACATGTCGTTTTCGTGGTCCGGCAATGAGCTGAATGACGCATCCGAATTTCCCTTCTCATTACAGGATTCATCATCCTGCTTTTCTTCCAGGGACATGGGGTCATTCCCAACTCATCCCGATGCTATCGACAATTCAGCTCTCCGCAGTTCTACACCACATCAGCTGTACGAAGAGATGCAGGGTTTTTCATCCCATGCAAGTCCTTTGCTGTCCAGCAACCTGGGCCCGGATAGCAATGTTACTACGGATGGGACGTTACATGATAACCTTCCTCACCCGGCCAATTACAACGTGCAACGTCTCTCTGGCTATGGCCCCAATCCCACAGCTTGGGCAGTTAAATGCTCTCCTGTTGGACCCACATCGACGCCAGCGTTGCACACGGGCGGCCCCCATGATGGTACCAGGATAACAACAGCTTTACCTTCCCCAGCGATTCCACGACCGGTAGTCGCTTCGGCAGCTGTGCTGTCTGCAGCGGCATCTCGACGGACATTGGGTCGACCGACTCCTTACGTTTGTCGTCTTTGTGACGCGCGTTTCACATCTAGCCACAACTTGACGAGTAAATTCCTATTTCGCCTTGGACTCCTGGATCACTTACCGATTTCTAATTCTCCACCAGATCATACTCGTTCTCATCTCGGTATCCGTTCACACCTTTGTAAGGGCTGTCAGCGTGCTTTTGTCACCAAGCATGACCGGCGGCGTCATGAAAGAACTTGTCAGCGATGTCAGGCATAACCCATACGGTAGAAATGCTCACCTTTGCTCTGTGACCTACCCATCTAACCACAGCTTCAACAAGACATCAGTCCTTCCGGGGACGAGAAACCGTATGTTAAGGAGTAACAGGGAACATGTAGT
Source organism: Marasmius sp. AFHP31 (assembly GCA_024721195.1). Classification (NCBI taxonomy): domain Eukaryota; kingdom Fungi; phylum Basidiomycota; class Agaricomycetes; order Agaricales; family Marasmiaceae; genus Marasmius; species Marasmius sp. AFHP31. The sequence continues at coordinate 26,112 of JANHQD010000020.1, forward strand.
TTGATTCGGCCAATTAATGAAAATCCAAGTCACAACATTCTCGAAACGTACCAGCGTCACGCCTACACATCCATTATTCTCGGGAATTTGACCGGCGCGTATCTTCCTTGTTCCTCAACAGGCGCTCTGTGTCAAGATGGAGCGTTCCTCCTGAAGATATCGCTCCGCGGTAGCTTTGTAGAGTGCTTCTTGTTCTGTTGTTCGCAGCGTAAGCTAATTATCGGTTCGAACATTGACACAATATTTTGTGGAAGAAATACTACAGCTTAACAGCTCTGACGTGTATAAAAGCTGGGGACCCCAGGGAACAAGGATCCTTCACCTCCCTCGACCAAACGGCTCATGGACAACAAGTATGTGCGGATGGTCTGTTGGACGTTACATCTGATTGACCTTCATTTCTACCAGCGGCAACCAGTACTGGAACGGCAATGGCTATTCAGGTGCTCCTGACAGTAGGCGCTTTCCTCACACTAACAACACCCGTTTCTGATATCTTGATGCACAGTCTGTCCCCACGGTCGCTACTTCTTCGATTATTGTTGGCCTTGCAATCGCCAGAGTAGCTCGAGTCAACTTACCGTTGACATTCCTCCGACCGCGCACTCGAATCAGACCTCCAGTCGCTCCACCTACATACTTTCGCCCACCTCGTCCACGACAAGCCCGGGATCGGTTATGTACTCCCCTCATGGGGAACACCCCACGCTCTCTCCGTACAATCTCATGTCCCCTATGACTGGGGCGGTGTCCCCCAGCCAACCCATGGGCAGTTATCCTCAAGTCCCTCGTCTCCAAGTCGGCTCCCCAGCCGTGACTGATGCGGCAATCGCACACCGTACTAAGGTCCCCATGTTTTCCTGCGACGTGCCTGGATGCACTTCGAAGGGTTTCACGGAGCGCCACAACTTGATGTGTATGTTTTTTGCCCTTCGACACACTCTGTTTGCACTCAATTATAACCCAGATCATATGCGCTCGCATCAAGGTATCAGACCCTACAAATGTTACAAGTGCGACAAAGGGTTCCTGTCGAGTTCCGACCTCAATCGCCACCTAACGAAAGCGAAAAGACCTTGCAACGAACGTGGCAACGCAGGACCTAACCACTACTTGGACGCTCCCTCTTACTGAACATTGCTCGCAGATTATAAACCCCTCTCTCAAGATAAATTGTATATGTATGAAGTGTAATGATCGTTATACCCCTCGGGCCTCCTTGTATTTCTTCTTTCAATCTTTGGGGTGGAGCGTTTAGAGTGTAACGAGTCGGACGATCCTGCCTAAAAGGCGGGCCCGGTTACAAAACCGGTCCTCCTTCGTTCTCTCCTTATACTCCTTGCGCAGGTATTACACTTGTATTTTGTTGTAGTTATAGCCTTCTTTCGTTTAGTCGTTCAATGTAAGATATTTTTGATGTAGCCGCACAGCCACTTCGCCGCCTCTTTCACCTGTACCTTAACCACTCCTAAGAACCTCCTTGCCTCATCGGCGAACCCTCCTCAGACTGATGGATCCAGTCACGCATCTGTCCGCTGAGAGCGTTCTCCCGGTGTCATATAACGAACGAAACCAACACTTATACTCATGAAAGTGCCAGCTGGCGGAAGGTTGTCCTGTCGATGATCGATGTTTCAACCTCCAACCCACAACACCTCGATGACAGCTGACAAGCAGCTACTTGCCAAGTTCGGTTGGGATTTCAGCGCATGACGGTTTCACCTCAGCCGCTTCATCTATTTCGAGGAGAAATTTTCCGAGTGAGCCTCCACAACATAGAGCAGTCGACAGCATTATGGAACAGCTCTCTCCACAGGAAAACTCCAGAGGTTGACGGATAAGGGTGTTGAAAAGGAAGAATGGTCAATTTGGGGACGAGGTGGTAACCCCAGTCTCTTCGAGTCTTAGTCAAGATACGCTAAGCCATTCAGCTAGATCGAGTTCGATAGGGAGAGTTGACCTCTTTGTACAGTGACACACGGACTCTGCAATGAGAAGATATTGGGTAGAGGTCGACTGCCTTACCCCCTGATGGTTTCTTACGATCGAGGTCGCCAATAATTTCAAAAAATGCCCGCATTGACACTGCCATCGGTGATAACGCATTGACCAGAGTGTCAAAGCAGAGGGCGCGCTCATCATCACGACTTCCCTGGACCTTCGGCGCGCCTTCCAGCCTGCCTCTCTGCATTCAGCATATCACCTATAACGAACGACTCCAATCTAGGATCTTCGCCATACCGTCATTGGTCCACCTCAAGAGCAATGTGCAGCATCCTATACCGCATTTCTCGACTCAGCACGCCTTGCCCTAAACGCAAATGAGATCTTGCGCCACCTATACATCGGTCGTCCTGGGGCTACTCCCTTAGGGTTTCAAGTGCTTACGGAGCAAGTGGCCCCTCATCGAGAGTGCCGAGGTTTTGGACGAATGCTCACTCACTTTCTCATGTTGGGCTGGCTCTCTAAGATGATGCTGATAACTTTTGAGCTAGCAGCACGAAATAGCATTGCCAACAGCTACTATCCAAGACTATAAGACTCGAGTAATGTTTCTCGGTCGTTATCCATCTTGGCCTTCACCAGATTGAAAGAGACAGACAATGCACAAGTAGGCGCCCCCTTGAGTCTCCGATGTCCATTGATTGATATCTTGCTTTTCAGCGGATATAACTCATATCAGCACGGCAGCTATTCTAGCGCCTCCCAGAATCCAAACCGTAAGCAATCTCATTTGACGATCGCTGTGCCTGCGTGAAGCGCTTATATATACACGCAGTATGTCGCCACGGTCGCTTGTACGGGTTCGAATGCCCGTGCTGGGAACAAGAGTAAGTATTGCTCAATCTATCCTAATCGAATCGACACTAATATCGGCGTCGTTATTCAGCATTGGGCCATCCTCCCAGACATGGCAGGGAAATGGTCTGTCTCTATCCGTTCCTCCGAATCACCAGGCCGCTGCCCCGTCGTCCAACACGCCTTTTTACCCTTCGCCCGGCAATATCTATCCAATAACCCCTCCCTACAATACAACACCGTCGCCAGTATCACCGATAGTCCAGTCTCAGCATTCGTCTTGGCTTCCGGCACATGGCCCCCAACGTTCGGTCGGATCTGCTAGATTAACCGCAAGTGCACTCCCGAAGCGCACGAAATCGGCCATATTCTTCTGTCCAGTAGGCGGTTGTCAATCCCAGGGCTTCACCGAGAGGCACAATTACGACTGTACGATTTATGATCACTCCCTGCCCCTCCTGACTCTGATGCTTCTTGATAGACCACATGCGATCTCACACGAATGAACGCCCCTATGAATGTGAGAGATGCGGATCCAGGTTCCGTTCAAAGGGAGATCTCAAGCGACATGCCACGAAGTCCAAGAAACCTTGCGGCGAGCGCGGATATGGTACCAGTCGGGTTTACGACCTGGAAGGACGATATTGAATGAGGAGTTGCGGGGAGCCTGTCAGAACCATCTTATCATACTGACCCTTCTCATACAATACACCGTGCAAGTTGCATACTAAGCTTTAGTACTTGACACAGCTTGGCACTCATACCCAACCGTTTCCAAGTCATGTAAACTAGGTACAATCGTTTTTCACTGTATGATAGATCCTAAGTAGTATTGCCAGTACGTCTCTACATAGAATAGAATATAGAAGAGAAGTTTGGAAACTGCTTGGAGACTGCCACGTCACGGGGCCGGCGCGTTGCCATCCGTCCCACTAAGTACTAATGCTTTTCTCTCTCCGCCAGCCGGCCAGTTCACATTGCTCTTGAACGCTGTTGTCACATAGCTATAGGATCTTGTCACCTATAATCCACGATCCATAATTCGCGTTTCAATGGTTCCTCGCACTAGTATGTCGCCAAGCTCTCGAGCTCCTTCAATAAGATACAGCAACCATAAAACAGTAGTAGCACGGGACAGCACTCTCTCTGATTATCCGTGAAGACCACACGATGGGTTGTGGAGGTGAAAGCGGGCATGTAGCCTTACAAGATCCCGATAACAGCTTCCAAGATACGCTTCCAGAGTCCAGGATGTCATTCTAGCGTTACATGCGAACGCCCGACGATTTCGCCGCTTCTTTCCAGGTATCTAAATTTACTTGTAGACTTTCATGAAGTGCTCACTCAGCTAGTACTCACGATCCAGAGCATAGACAGCATGGTGTTACAGCTCAACAGCATCGATTAACTGGTGAGCTGCGTATGAGTCAAGAGATACTTAAAGGATGGGATGGGATCCATCTCGTTTAAACAAGATCGGTGCTCCTTCATATCCAGAGAACAGTTTCAATCGTCTTGATCTCCTGTTACGGGCACTAGAAGACGAGCAGAGTGCCGATAAAGGTCAGTCGTCCAGATTCGATGCTTTAATAACAGCTTCTGACGATTGGGGATTGGTAGGCTCGTCCCCTCGACTCGAATTACGAGCAGTGGTTTTCCGATGAATTCTCGAGGGATGATGCAAGTAGACACTGCCATCGGATATAACGGCCAAATGTGCGAAGTGGCAAAGCAGAGGGCGCGAGAAATGCTGGCAACGCTCATCATACCAAGCACCAATACCCTCGACGCGGTCGCTCTTCCTCTTTCCTCTGAGTCGTTCGGACTATCAACTGATACGGGGGACTCCGCTTTGAGCCTCGACGACTATCGTGTTTTATGGTCCTCGCCACAGGATCAATCCCCTGCAACGTCCTATACAGCATCGTCTGGCTCACCGGAATCCGCCGTTTTGAGCCAGAAACCATGGGATCGTGCTGCCAGACCATACTTGCAGATTGACTCACACGATACTGCATACGATATGGGGCCATCGGGGCCTCTTGACCCTTGGAATCAAATATCCAAAATGGCGCCTAGTGGCTGTCAGTACGGTGCCGACTGCAACTCCTTTGACGACAACGGCCTTTACATTTTCGAGGAGACAGAGTACCTCACGGATTGCAAAGAGGAAGAAGTCTTCAGAGACCTAGGATCTCCAATCACGGGCGACACACCATCCAGTCATGCCTATGGTTGGCCAAGTTTCGATCCCCTCATGGTATGCGCGGCCACTGGCATGGACGTATCTTCCCCATCGGACTCCATTGCCAGTTCCAGCTTCCCTGTCTGTGGTCCGAATATAGCCCTCACTACCACAGTGTCTTGCCCCAGCGACATGGAACAGTATCCGCAATACACCTTATTATCGCCTATCGAATATTCCCCGAACACTCCCAACCGTCAGCAGCAGCAGGTACGTGCTGTCGGCTCTCCAGCTATCACCAGGGCATCCCGCATGCGTCGAGAAAAGCCCAACAATCATCAGTGCCCTTACTGCGAATCCACGTTTACGGCCCTCCACAATTTGAAGAGTATGTGTTCTCGTCCTCTCGCCTACCTGGTACTGATTTCTTCGACTTTTCTTCACGCTCAAAGATCATGTTAATTCGCACCTGGGAATCAAGCCCCACACATGCGATGAGTGCGGACGAAGCTTTGGCACGCGCCACGTCCTCACAAGGCACCGTAAGAAGTTGTGTAGAATTAATGAATCCCGACCTCTTTGAGCTCGCGGCATTGGGAAACTATTCGTTCTTTCTCTCTCTTTCTCCTCCGATACTCTTGTTGAGTATCACGGACATACATAGTAGTGCTGTACTTCCTCTGGAAAGGACCTGTAACGATTGACTAAACGTGTAAACAGAATGTACATCTCATGTAAACCTCGACTTGGTTACTCCAATTCAAAGAAAGAATCCCCAATCTCTCCTGTGTCGCCACAAATTGCAACAGCTGTCAGTCATGGAAGCTGGTACCTTCGGGAGCATGGGAGTTCTACTCACGTCAACAGCACGTCTACAGTATCCCAGAGAATGGTGTGTACTGCGGAGTACAGCTGGTGTTTTCGCTGTTGTTCATGCACTTCTGTCCCCATCTGTTCTGGTTTCCAAGTGCCACACGGCGAAATCGTTGAAGTCCGATGAGAAACGACGAGAAATAGGATGATATGTAAGTACTCAATATAGCTACAAGATTGCGGACGAGAAAGTGTGTATGCAGAAAATGTTGTGAGGATGAATTAGGTATCGACAAAGGGAGAAAGAACAAAACTCAGAAGCGAAACCGAAACGCTCTAAAACGCCCTAAAACGCCCTATAATCCTAGTGTGAAATGAAATGTAAAATAAACGCAATAGTATTGTAAGAGAGATCAGCAAAGAAACGCTTGGAAACCATTAACCGTTACAGAATGCATCGAACTGTTAAAACTTTGCCTTCACCGTTTCGTCAACTGGCTCGAAACTGGTCAAAGCCAGACCACCCGCCCAAACCATCTCCACTACAGCGCTCCCAATCGCCGTCAGCTTGACCGTGAGTGAGCGCTCAATCTCCTCTTCAAACATTCCGGGAGGGAGAGGATATGGTGCGGGATCTTCCTCCCAGACGCTACACAGACCAAGCTCGATGAGTGCATGTGGGTCGAACTCTATACCAGCATCGCGAGAGTACCATGATCCCATAAGGCACTCTCGCCCATGGGTACCGACGGAGGGAGGTATCTGGGATAAAGAAGAGGAAGAGGAAGACGCGGTGGAGGGTGGTCTGCCCTGTAATTTGGGAGCAGTGCTGTAGGCTTCCTTCATAGGACCCGATACCGCAAGACCTTGGTCTGGTAAACGAATACCGGATCCTTGGAGTTCCGCGTATGAGATTTGCCTTCCTACGACCTTGAAGTAAGGGAGAAGAATGTTGCGCTTGTCTTGTACAGGTGTAAAGGGCGTTGACTGGTTGATGTTCTGCGCCACTTCCCTACTCAAGACCTTGTAATAGACAAGTAAGAACATTCGCTCCTCCATAGGCACGGTCGGCATGTCGAAAGGGAAGTAACGTTGCGAATAGGGATCGGTATCTCCCGGCCACAGCGGAAGAAGCATGAAGAGCGATTCACGCGGGACGGCATTCAGTACATCGCCATCTTTTTCCTTGTCCCTCTCCTTCTCCTTCCCGGTAAGTCGCCTGAGTGAGTGACGTTCCTTCTTCTCCCGATCCTTGCTCTTGTCTCGATCCCCGACCTCTCTCACGCTTGGCAACAGACCGACGTTTTCAAAAGACATCTTGAGATTCCCCATCGCATCCTCGGCCTTCCTCTGCATTTCCTGCTGCTCTCGCGTAGGTATCGTCAACCAGGGAGGGATGTATCCAGTCGTATCGTTGGCACTATTAAGGCTGGGGGTGGACCCGACGAGGGTATTCGAGGAAGATGTTAAATCGCTCGTACTGTTCCCTTTTGAATTGTCACCCCAGGGGATGAGGCGTTTCAATAGGTTGGAGTTGGACGACCGACGGGATCGAGGAGCTGATTGAGAAGATTGAGGGGTCTCAAGGTTACGATGACTGGCGACAGTCCCATAAGCCTTGTGGTGATCGGCAACGCGAGGTTTTGGGGAAGGGAAGATGGGATCGGCGTCGGTTTCCTTGTCATCGATGCCCGCGCTTGACGCAGAGGTACTAGGGACCAGCGCAGAGAGAGCAGCTGACGATACCCTTCTATGCAGAGGGTTGTCAGTCGGCGATTCGCTGATAGCGCCGTCACCTGAATCGTCCTCGTTTGATTCGTTGACGTTTGCAGGGGCTGACTTGGTCCCCAATGTCTTCGTCGTCGGTGACCTTGGGAATGGCAATCTCGACTTGCTCTTCGCACTCGACTTGATTGGGCTCTCGCTTCCGTCCTCGTCAAGGTTGACATGCCCTTCACTCCGAATCTTCAACCTCAAGTTATCCTTGCTCGCTTTCTTCTTTCCCTTCTCCTTCTCCTTCTTCTCCTTTTCCTTCTCCTTCTCCTTCTCTTTCTCCTTTCTCTTCTCCTTCTCCTTTTCTTTCTCCCTCTCTTTCTCCTTGTCCTTCCGCTTGTCCTTCTCGGATCCACCTGCCGTCCTCTCCTTCTGTTTCTTTTCAAAGTTCATCAATAACGCAGTCTCCATGAACCGCTTCGTGGTCTCCGTGTTTGTGAATGCCTCTTGGACACTCCTCTGTGCGAGCATTATAACGTTCCTGGACCGATGTCCAGATGAATTTGGCGCGTTGCCGCCACTTCCACGTGCCCATGAGCTGCGGTGATGTCGACTAAAAGAGAAGGCGGCGACTTTAGAGTGCTTGTGGACGATGACGGCGGGGTGGAGGGGATCGTATCCAAGAGGATGAGACAACATATGGGCAGGCGGCGGTGGAGGTTCGGCACGAGAGGACGATCCGCTGCCAGAGGCTTGCATCGAAGTCGTGGGATCCTCGGCAGGATTAGACGGAGAACGGGGAGGAGAAACAGTGATAACAGGAGAGTTGGCAACACCTCCGGCGGGAGGGGTTATCGGAGACGTCGAGGATTCGCTAGTCTGGGATGTGGGGCTTCCCAACGCAGTGGAGCTCGATGTACTGACTTCCGTCTTGTGACGATCACCTGGTTCCCGAGGCTGCGAAATTAGTTTTCGAATCACGAGTCTCTGCTGCGGTGGTTTCCCAGATCCATGGTCCGAGCTCCTCTGAGGTTTGACTGGGACTGCTGTTGCCTGAGAGTACGACGATGACTTGGACTTGGAGGTTTTGAGTCTGCCTTTACTTTCATCTATACGACGGAGGGCTGTCAGTACAGAGGGTACCAGATAGGTATGGAGCAAAAGAGCAAAGTCCCGGAGACAGCAAGAATGGGAGTAGCGAGAGACCATACGTACGTATATCGTTTGACAACTTCGTCTCAGCCAGTCCTTCGATCATATGCTCCTCCCTCGCTTTGCCCTTCGAGCTCTTGACAGAACTCAAACTCGCGTTCTCGCTGTCATGCCCCTTCTCAGAGCTCTTTTTCGGCATCCCTGACTTTGACTCTGCGAAACTCCCACCAGCGGACGACCTCGAATGTGATTTGGACAAGGATTTCGAAGGGGCCCTCGAGTGCCCCAGTCCAACCCCGTCACCGCCGACCTCCTCTCGTATGACGACAAACTTGCCCAACAGAAAGTTCTTCCAATGCTCCTGTGAAGGTACCGACATGCCCAACTGAACCCGACGGGGGCTGCGTCCGTGTTGAGAATTACTCGAACGACTACTGGTGTCTCTCGACCGTTCCGAGCGTTCCTTACGGAATACCCAGTCCTTTCGCGAGTCCCGGTACGTTTGACCGCCCCAAGCGTTGAGACCAAGAGCAAACGCGTCGTCGTGGGAGAAGAAGGAAGATCCCTGAGACAATACGTTGAAAAGGGAGGAGAAAGAGAAGGTGCGAAACAAGACTCACCAGACTATGCATCGATGCCGCACTCATCATGCTCGGGGGCCGTTCTCTTCCTCTCCCCTTTGCCCCCGCTCCCAGGGGTGATTTCGAGAACGGGGTTTTCTGCATTAGCTCCCATGGATTCTGATATGAACCTGGCGCACTCTTCTTTCGCTGCTGATGCATGTGTGGGGGCGGCAAAGGAACTGTTCTGTCTGTTGACCCGACCATTCCAGAGGATATGAACGTTGAGCGTGATTGTGAGCGGTTGTGAGGACCAGATGATCCCGAAGCAGAACCGGAGACGGAGGACCCGCTTTGGGAATGCGGAGCAGATGATGTCCCAGCAGAGACGAATGACACTGAGGAGAAAGTCGGTGAAGACAAGGACGTTGAACCAGTGGCGGCTGAACCAATGGAAATGAAATCGGGCTTTTGGTCAAATTCCGTTATGTAGCTGATATCAAATTCGTTCATCATCTCCTGAGCAGATGAGGACGCAAACGAATCCTCAAGGTCGCCGGGGTCAGCAAACGTCGGCGACTCTGGTGGTACTGGCATTGCTTGTTGATTCAGGCTATCGATCTGGGCTGGGCCCAACAGTCGCCTCCAGTCGTCTTCGTAGGCGTTGCCGCTGGCACTGACGCTCGCGCTGTCTCCTGGTGCAATACCGAGCTCTTCAGGGTAATAACTCTGCTGCCTTCCCTCAGCACCTGAGCCGGCGCCGAAAGACCAGTGGCTCACAACGCTCCCTTTTCTTTCACCCTGGCTCCCGAAACTCCCATAACCACTCTTCCCACTCCAATAGCTTTCGGTAGCAGAGCTCCCCTTCCGCCTGATACTTGTACTACGGCTGCCGCTACTCCCATGAATACTCGGAATCAGTCTCGGATTGACTGCAGGACCTTCCACGTCCGGATCGAAACGAGCCGAGGAAATTTCTATGTCGGGCGATTCACCTCCATCATCAGAATAGTTGTAAGTAGAATCCTCTGAGGAGTTGTAGTCGTAATCAGAGCCCTGATCATAGTCGTCGTAACGGTGTTCGTCATCAGGAATGCCATGGGCCAGTTCTTCGGGATGTTGGTGGTCTTCAGAAACGGATTGGCTGTACGACGTGGGCGATGTACTGGATGACTGAAGCGGATCATTGACATTGAGATCTGGCAGTGGTGGAGACGCTGACGACGAGTACGAGCTCGGCGGGTGCTTCGTTGGAGTCGGTTGCGATTGATGACTGCGTGCGACCAAAGACGGCCTCGGCGTCGTGTCCGACGGTCTTCCTCGACGTCCGCTGAGTCGACCATGGTCAGCGTGGCCTTCTTCATGGTCCTCTTCACTTCGTTCACTGCCCCCGCCATCGCTATCACTGACACTAACACTTCTCGACGACCCGCTGACACTCCCAGTGCCAGGCGATCCAAAAGAGAAGGTGCCCATAACATTGACCGCATAATCTTCGTCTCGGTTCGCATACGTCGACCAGATGTACTTCGTTGGTGAAGTCGAAGACGAAGGTGACGAGGAGGGATGTGACATTTTTCTTGGTTCGTCGAGGCTTCTTCGAGCTTCTTCGCCTTCGACGGTGCTTCGTAGTGTACCTCGCCTGCTGTGATGGTTCACTGCCTATTTGAAAGTGATAATATCGACTTCTAGCTGATTTCTAGCAATGCGAAGATCAAGTTGGCGGGGTATAACATGGATAGGACCGATGCTGATGATGAGATGTGATGGGGAGTGAGCAAGTAGGTGGTTTAGGGTTAGGTCCAATCTCACCCGCACGTTCTTGACATTTCGGATTTCGGATGCTTGCATTTTCTGACCCAAAACACGACCAAGTTGTGCTCCATGACTGGCAGTGCACTGAACGGTCATAGAAGAACTTTCAGAGTATGCGTTAAGGGACAACTGGAGCGGGATATGAATTATTGACATGGACAGATCGATGATTGTCACATCTGTATGTGTTTTTTCCGTCTCGACATTCTCATCAAATCATTTGCTAACCTAAATATCAGAAAGAATTCGATTCGGTCACCAAAGATACTATAATGGACATCGATAATCATCCTTCATCATCACAAAGCTACAGGGCTGGCTAGTTGAGCTTTAATTTGAGGTCTTCGGTCGCGCTAACGTCCATGATTGAGTTTCTAGCTTGATAGAACTGACAAGGACCGGATCCGAGAGTATACCGCGAATTCTTAGCTCAAGCTTGGCTGTGTAAGTGCGGTAGACTGGGAACTGTCGTATTTGGCGAGATAACCAGTGCAGACTGCAGGATCTATCAGATTGAAGAGCTCGTATCCTGTTGGCGGTGCTGGCAGACCCAACTGCAAGTGCTTCAAGTGCAGCCTAGAGTGGCAGCAATGGTGTCATACGGAACGCGCTCTCCAAACTCATGCACGAAGTACGCGTCTTTACGTATACTCCGGATACCTCAAACTCTTGCCGTCCGGAGGAACTCCAGGTCAGGTCTGGTCAGGGCAATCTCCCCGAGCTTCCACCGTCAATGCTATAGACATTGCGTGAATCGTCATGATCATACACGACTGGCACTAGACACCACGGGTGCTATCTCAAGCGTCTGGGGCTTGTCATTCTCTGCCTTCTCCTCAAACACGCACTTGAAACCACCACGGGAATGCTGTGCAAAACTCCCGAGCATTTGAGCACTCACCTTCGGACCTTCTGTAGCGCCCACCTACAACGCAAAAGACCGTGCAAGGAGCCATTGATTGTAAACGTTCTAACTTGTAGCCAAAATGTAATCAAGGTGGGCTAATTTTTATCTCAGGTTACCGCCGTCTTTGCGCCGTTTCGTAACGTCCTTCCATCTATTGAAACGATTGTAGTATATAATCCAAAGGAATGCCCAACACTCGTCGTCTTTATCGAGCCTTTAAGCAAGGTTTCTTATTTCTCAGATGTCGCGAAAGGTCAGCTTGCGCAGTGAACGTCTTGTGACATCTCGAACATCTATACGGTCTGACACCCCGATGCGCTCGTTTATGATCTGCGGGCGTAGGGGAGATAAGGGTCAGAAGAAGCTTGGGTCGTCAAGTAGTCGAGATCTCTCACAGTTAAGGTTGTGCCTTGCTGTGAAACCTTGCGACTCGCAGCCACTGACGTCGCAAAAATATATCGGTTCTTTCTTCCGATTGCTGAGCGACACTCGGGTATGTGCTGGGGATCCAACCTGAGTTCGACAGACATCCGGTACACTTGATGGCGACGCATCTGCGGGTGGGACCCAGCGAGAAGTCTGAGGGTCACATGGAAGAAGTTGATGGGCTTGTTCACTGAAATGAGGGTGGGACGATTCGAAGTTGATGGGGTTGGCGGTAACTTCACGAACATATGTTGAGTGATCACCGAAGGTGTTGTTCGCGGGTGTTGGGAGGGAATATCGAACGTTTTTTGGATGGTGAGAATAGCTCGAGTGATTACCATAGGGTAGTGGCTCAGCCTGGGATCTGTTCGGTTGCCTAACTCTGTCGAACAGCGTCCCCGATCAACGAAGTAGATGTATGACTCACTGCATGCTCCCAAAGCTCCCCCCGCCGATGCTAGAGTAGTCGGCCGCTGTCCTCGTAGTATAGTAGGCTGAGTATGGCGAAGGCGTTGACCGCCGTGGCTCCGGGGTCAGCAGATCCATATCTGACTGCGGTGTCCTGCGTTGGTTGAGATTCAGTGACATTGGGCTCTGGGGTGAGAACGAACATTAGCCTAACGAGCCGAAGCAGGAGGGCTTGTCAACAACGTACCAGATAATAATTTCAGGCAAAGCTTGGAGTGAGGGCTTGAGAGCGACTGTGCTGCTGGTTTGGGCTGAAAGCTTTGCAACTTACTGAGTTAAATCTTCAACACTCCGAGCCTGTATGAGTCCAAGCCACCAAAACACACGCAAACCGACGCAGCCCTTTCTATTCAAGCGCTGATTGATCGCGCTGTGTCGGTTTGGCCTGGACGACATGCTCATTAGTTACGATCAATCACTGACGGCGCTTGTAGCCACTAAACCCGTCCGTTGCCCGTTTCTCCGTTTTCCCTAGCTTCATAACCATCAATGACAGACTCTGGAGCAACGGAGGGTGTCTTGACAAGGTCGGACCTTGGCAGCTACCTGGTAGCGCTGGAGCCTGTGCTAGGGTAGGTGCAATGGAACTAGCATCAAGGTGATGCCATTCAACCTGCATATTTGAATATCGTGCCGAGTCATCTGAGTTCTTGATCGCGAGCAATCTCCACCAAGGATAGACTTCAATCTGTACGAAAATGGCCTGAGGAACACACGCGACGAGGTCGTAAGGTTAGGCAAGTGAATTCTATTTCAGGGAGCTGAAACGACACCAGTAGCAGAGCTGGTCCCGAAAAATGGCTTCGACAAGGGCAAGATGGGAATCGTAAGTTTCAAAACTCATTCTTGGTTCCTGTGAGATTAAAATGGAGAACTTCGGTCCATCCGTTTACAGCCATTTACCCACTATAACTCACTACTCCGCGGCAGAAAACGGATACGCGGCGACCACTTCGTTGGTTTTGCCTTTTTCTTCCTTGTAAAATGTCACGTCGACTTCTTGACAGAAGTGGGGCTCCCTGAAACCTGATGAGCGCTGAGTCGTCGATTTCTCCTCCCCGGTAGGTGCGCCACATAAGTTGGATGTTGGATCGGCAAACCCCGAGAGCCGGTAGCTCAGTTAAATGCCGGTCACAAAGACAGACTTGCTGCACTGATCAGCCCTCATTCGAAGCATGACTGAATTGACCGTTGTTCGCGGAAATTGCTCAGTCTTCCGCTTCCTCCATGTGAAGTCCGTCGTACCGACTGCATGTGGTTGTGCACAACAGGACTTCCCCTCTGGGCCGTGGCCTGTATAGAACAATTTACAAGGCCAGACGTGCGACTTAATGAAAGCGACGCGAAAATAGAGCTAACGGAGATCAACGAAAGTCAGTGTCGGGTCGTCATGATGTCGGTTTCTTACCTCAAGTGGGAATTCAATACAACGGCAGCAGCGGCATAAAGAAGGGAGCAGTAGTAAGTGTATGTACCATGAAGTACCATGTGGCTTGCGGTAGCTCCAAGATACGTTGCTGAAGCTGCGGGGATCGATAAATACCCGAATACTGCGGGAGGTAGACAGTGGGCACGCGGGAAACGGAGAACAATAGAAGTGAGCTGAGGAGGCACTACAGGCACGATATCGGATATACGACTTTCCATCACAGGCTCCATCCCTTCTCTGAGTGGTCGTCGGCCAGAATCACAAGCCTATGGCTTAGTCGGGTCCAAGATGACCCGCTGGAAGCCCAAGAACGTGACGTTAGCTGGGACGGCACATTACACACCTTCCGGTGTACATGAGAGTGGCTTTGCCGTTTTGGAAGGAGCCGTGGTTCTCCTTCTCTATCTTCCCAGCTCCAGGCCTTTTCACAGTCTTCTACGCCTCGTCTTTAAAACATTACAGACGTTAAATAACATATAACTGTGCTCGTATAATGGTCTGGTGCCTTATTGTGAGGCCAGAGTCAGCGACGATCAGATACCGCGATTTAGTAATAATGAGGATTCTCATGAGGTATACGAAAAGGTCGAGCCGCGTTTGATGCAAGGCGCTCGCAAGTTGTACTATCTCCGAGCATAGTACCCTCAGAAATGAGTGATATCCCACAAGCACAAGCATTAAATCGGCTTGATTTCGAAAGCGGTGCAGTGAAAAGGAGGAGTCTCTTCATGGGTCGCTCACCGGTATCAATGTGCCCGCTGTCATTCCATTGTCCGCCCATTGAAAGGTCATCGTGTATGTATCTCAGGGCTTTGAGCGTACACAAATCCCATGTGGCTTTGTGAAAATTATTTTTGAAAGGCTCTAAGGATACAAGAATGTAAGTTTGTCGGGCCGCTGGGAAGAGTTAGTCGGATTGTTTGGAATGGTGGCGCGAACGGACACCATATTCCCCGTTCGACCGAAATGGTGATATATCATTTTGGGGAACTCAGAAGAAGCCTTCTACTTCCTGAGATTGTACATGTTTTTACACACGGACCACGACACCGACGAGTCTAGCCTATATGAATTCAGATCGACGTCGTAGTGGCAGAGGGTAGACATGAGTATCTCGTCGTCGATCCTTCCTTCCCTACACAAAATGACTTTCTACCATTAGCTTCTGGACCACAATGTGACACAGCGTGTGGTCGAGGTCTCTTTCCTCCTAGATCGAGAAGTCCCAGGCCACTATTCGAAGCAGCCGGCCAAACAAACCACCTTTTGAGAGTCATCGTTAGTATGACCGCTGGTACTAGTACCGCAGAAGCTACGCCTGAGTGTCGGGTATACAGGTCAGCTGGTCATTATCAAGGGCCAAAATCGCGGATCTGCAAGGATCACAACCTCTCACCCTATCTTGTCAAAAGCATCGTTGGAGCGGAAGATGAAGCCTGAGGAAGCGGCTTAAAAGACAATAACATACATGTCCATTAGCTCGTGTTTAGCCAGCGACAATAAATGCTCGGATATACCATGGCATACTAGGAACGGAGCCACCAGCGCAGGTTTCGGCACTTCGGCTTCGACTACTAAGTATACTTTCTCTACGCCACCAGAAGTTGACAGATCGCTGCTTCGAGGGGTCTTGAAGTCGCTGAGCGCTTGCAAGCAGTGAGGAGCTCTTACTATGCTCCGGTTGCTTTGCTTTGCCCTTATCTGTTCCTCGACTAAGCACCACATTCCGATAGATTTTGACAGAGTTATACAAATACACCCTGGTTGTTCAGGTGAGATACACCACCACAATGGCGATTGGCAACCAGAACAACAGCCCAAACGTTTCTTGAGGGAGCGGAGCCAGTGCGATCATCAATGACCTTGTCCATAAACTGATGCTTCCAAATCTACTGAGATCAACATTCATGTGCATGTCATACGTTCATAAAGGGTGCGCATACCGTTCTCCGTGGCGCCCATGTCATGTTTGATGATCTTTACGTCCTGCTCGATGGTCCCCACACCCCGCTTGACAGTCTTTACATCCTGCTCGACGGCCTTCGCAGATTGCTTAGAGATCCCTAGGGCCCCCACAGCTTGGTTTCTGACGTTCGTGTTCAGGTAGACTCAATGGTTGAGTCTCTGAAACGGTTCACGAATCTCCTTACGTTTCCTTGCGGTAATCTTGGGTCTGCTGAAGTCAAGGAGCTGCCCAGCGTCAGTAGGACGGAGCGTTACAAGTATAGATTGGGAGGACGGTGACTGATGGTGCGGGATATTACGTTCGGCGGCTTCCAAGACTTGTTTGTGATGAATCTCGGCATAGTCGACTGAGTTGGCATTGACCGACGACGACGATGGATCTTGTTGTCCATAGGGATCGCATGAGCCTCGCAGCGGTATTGCTCTCAAACCTTCTAAAACGCGACTGCTCGAAAAATGTTCGAATCGGTGAGAGGATTTTTCGTTGCTAGAGGTTTCTACTTGAGGATACCGGATGCAAAGTTGGGTAAGTCGATTGACTTGATCGTGGTCGTGGTGAGAGTTGATTCAGCTCAGCTGAAACGTTGGAAGACAAGAAAGGAATCCGAACAGCGTCGCGGTGATGTCACACGTGATCGATGTGGCTCCGGGCTCCGGGACCTCCGAGCCAGGTCCAGAGACCAGACGGACAAGAGAAGTCGAAAGGCACAGAACAAGGCAACGCACGTTACTCCGCTACTTGAAAAACCACCATCGACCAGTGCAACCAGTGCGATTGTGGCAAGAAAAAGCTTACTGGGAGGTTAATACTACTTCACACCGACCCAGGCTTATCAATTCGACTCGAAAACCCAAATTGAACTATATTTCCAACTGAAAATAAGAATAAGTTATGTTATAGGTGCCATAAAATAGGTATACTAGATCTCAAAATACACAGCGAATGCGATTGCAAAGGGAGACGAGTGGGAAGAAATACAGCTTGCGTTGACTGATCGAAGATGTCAATGATGGTGGGGATCATGATGGCGAAACGGGATAACGAGAAAAGAAGAGAAATGATCGATCGAACGTGAACATGCAAGCCCCCAAGATACGGAGGGTGGAGGGAAATGAAGAGATGAAGAATGTTGTAGGTATGATACATGATACAGCTTGACCTCAAATCCCGGACGTCCTTGAACATAAAACATGACACTGATGGCAACGACAACATAAGGCAATAAGGATAAAGCGACGAACGAGTGAAACGAAGGAGGACGAAGATACGTTCAGCTTGCACGAAACCTCTTCGAGGAGTCGCCTCTGTCCTCCTCGGAGTTAGGTCTCTTTGATCCTTGCGTCCATGTTCCTGTACCTCGAACATCAGTGTTCCAACCCCAACTGGCCGGTGTTGTACCCATTATCATAGACGGCACCATTCCCTGTGGAATCTGTTGCAACGGAGACTGTAATTGTGATTGGACTGAAGATCGGGCTTGTGACATGGGGCTCGTTCCGATTATTCGGGACGAGAGTTGAGGCTGAGAATGGCGGACCAAAGGCGATTGTAACGGCGAGCTCAGATGGTGGTCAGCATCCGTTGGTTGGAGGAAGTACAGCTCAATGATGGGCTTATGCCGGTTATTTGTCCGTTGTGCCAAATGGGGTCCTGATGGTGATGACGGATTCGAGTGCACGAGAGATTCGATGGACATGGTGAGTTCGTCGGGACCTGTCCCAGGGGGTTTACTATGTAAAGGTTTCTTTTTGTACTGTGAATGAATGAACGGAACCGGAGCATGAATAAAGAGCGGAATTGGGATTCCTAGA
The DNA here is from genome assembly GCA_024721195.1 of Marasmius sp. AFHP31. Taxonomy (NCBI): domain Eukaryota; kingdom Fungi; phylum Basidiomycota; class Agaricomycetes; order Agaricales; family Marasmiaceae; genus Marasmius; species Marasmius sp. AFHP31. Next base: position 44,156 of record JANHQD010000020.1, read on the forward strand.
GCTTACTGTTTCTAACTCGGGTTTGCCCCGCCACTTCGATACGGCTTCACAGAATCGTACTGCAGCGCGTTCCACAGCTTCAGCAGGATATTGCCATGCAAGGTCCTCCATATGTGTCGATAAGTCCGGTGTCGAGGCCGGTATGTCATAGAACTGGGCTTGATTATGAGACAATGTCACGAAGGAGAAAGCAGAAAACGGTACCTTTCGTGACCGCTCGTCCATCTCGGCCTCGTACTCCTCCACGGCGTGTGTCTTTGACGTCCCTGTTGGAAACAGCATACGAATCGCATCAAAGAGATTAGGTAGCTCGTCAGGCTCGAACTCCTCCCAGTCCTCGTCGGGATCATGCGCATCTGTCTTTGACCCCAAGCCCAGTCCAACAGTCATCAAACACTCCACCGCATCTGAACCCCTCCAACCAGCACTCAGGTATCCCTGTAATGCAGCACGCGTGAGCAGCCCTGCAAGTAATAGATACCATTCTTTTGATGGCCTGAGGGCATGAAGGTAGAATCGATTAATGTGATGCGGGCGTGAAGCTGACGATGGCGTATCGCCACCTTTGGTATTGCCTTCGGTGTTGCCTTCGGGCCCCTGCGTACCACTAGCGCTAACGCCGCCACCATCACCAGTGTCGCCCTCGTCCTCATCTTCTGAGTCCGAGTCCGAGCTATCCACTAGCGCACCCTCAACTTCTCGTGCCTCTCTCACCTCCCTTCCAAGCTCTGCAGCAACCAACGCAGTCAACCTCAGGAACCGCGGTATCAGCTCCACCAACTTCGTACTCTTCGTTCTATTTGCCCCGCCACCTGGATCACCGTCCCCATCCGCGTCATCTGGCGTTTTTCTCCTCAGCACAGTCCCATGCATCCCTGGTCGAAGTAGGCCAGAACCAATCCCAACTCCATCCTGCCACCCAGTGACACCTCCTCCATCTGGCGCGATACCGATCGGAGTACCCTTCCATGAATTCCACGTCGATCCATTACCGTTGATGAATGTCGTAGTAGGAGGTCCCATCGCACTAGAATTAGATCGTCCCGAAGCTGCACCGGACAGAGGACGTAAGTTAGATTTAGCCTCGACGCAGATCTCGCAACTAGTGTGGAGATGTCTTGGGCAACGAAGACCGGGAGGTGAGTTTGCCGTCTCGGGATCAGCACCCGATTTGTAAAGCGTGCGTGCTCGAGCATTTGGTTTCAACGGATGTTTTGGAATGCGGAATTCGTTTGGTGAATGAGCCTGTAGGCAGCGATTATTAGTCATCGAAGAACTCGTGAATGAATGGATGTGAAACTCACGTTGGCGGTAAGAGTGGCTTCGAGATCCGATGGTGAATATGCAGATACGGGAGAAAGGAATAAAAGTGCGGGAGGGAGCAGCGAGGGCGATGAACCGTCTTCGGCAGAAGGGGTAGATACCGTATGAGAGCCAGACTCACGGTTAGCTGCCGGTGAGCTGGTTGAGTTCTGCCGTTTATACCTAAAGGGTCGAGGGGGAGTCTGTCGAGCGAAGAGATCGTTTACAACTGTGGCCAATGCTAGCCGTAATCGCACGCCATTGGGTAGCGTATGGGGATGTTGAGCTCGTAAATTCGACGAACTAGACCCTGCCTTGGGAGATGTCGTCGATACTTCCAGGTCATCCTCATTGATTGGGTTCACGGGTGGTAATTGCATGAGCATCGATGTTACAACCTTCTCCAGGCCTTCCGCACGAAGCCGTAAGTTTCTCGCTAGCGACAAATCTTGTCTTCGAAGTCTGGTCTCTTCCTCTTCATCGTGAGGGGAGCTCCGGGCTTTCAGAACGTCGACGTCCTCGCCATCACTCTCGATCTCATCTTCTTCCTCATAGTTTTCCGGTCGATGCCGATGCTGATAGTTAGAGGAAGAAGGACCACCTGTACGATCCGTCATGCCCAGTTCAGCCCTCGCCTGTGCAAACCGAGTCCTCCCTGAAGACAGTGAACCGAGGGTATTCAGTATCGATCGACGCTTGTGAATTGCACAAGACAAGCGTACCATGCACCCAAAGCATATGATCAATAATGAGCGTCCTCGTACTTTTCTCCCTTGGAGGAATCGAATGGAGGTGGTGAGCATGCTTGTGAGCTGGGGCCTTGAAAGCGGCTCTCGAGGTTGAAGCACGGGCATTTGGGGAAGAGCTCGTTGTAGAAGTGTGAAATGAGTGTGCAGTTGACTGTAAATTGGAGACTGCTTGGGCTATGCTGAACGGAGGGTTATTTTGAACATGATTCGTAGCGAACATGGGCTGGGACATGGTGGTTGAAGAGAGAAATGAAAGAGAATGTATCATTTACATAGAAGGAGTGCTAGAGATAGATCCCGATTTTCTCCTATACCTCATTAGGTGACGTAAAATCATTTATAGCTTTCGCGAGCGGCTGAATTGGGCCTGCGCTTAGATTGCATTTACCATGTCGCTAAGAACGCCCGAGACTCATCACTAGCGCTCAGCATTGGGCATTGGGCTCACGTCCTGTTTTCTCCCCTCATTCTCTTGGGAGAAACTCTAACCAAAGGATTGAAGTCATCGGCTTCTTTCGAACTCATCAGCTCAATGGGAAAACCTGGGAAAACAGAAGATCGACATGTTATGAGATGTTACACAGGGTATTCAACTATAAAACCCCACGGGCGCCCTTGACAGATTCTTGTTCAGGTGATGAGCACCTTGGTCTGGGGAACAGCGTTCAACACATGTATTGATCGCAAAATGACCCCTCTTCGGATGACTTGAAAGCATTGAGGGAGGACGGTAGGTCGATGATACCGTCGCCCCCAATTCGCCATTCAACGGATAGGAAGATCACCAAGGCTTCCCGATCTGAACGCGGACCCTACTGGAGTTTCCGTTCATAGTTTTGGCGGGAGCCTACTGAATGTCTGAAGGTTGGTTTGAACCTTCTTCACTTCCACACGACATGAAACTATGAACCTGCCCAATTACAGGAAACGCATGGGCCGCAGTGTGCACACATGACAGGTTGTATCTCTGTAATACATCCCATCTCCAAGACTGCTTTCACCAATGGAATGGTATCTCGACGTTCGAATTATCTCACTATCACCCCTACCAGTTTTAATCAACGCGTCGAGACTAAAGAGGTTGCTCCCCCTTGGTGTTCTCCAAGACTAAGAAGACGGAGAATCGTTTCCCCCCGGAATCATCTCCGTAGCCGCAGTCGCAGCCAGCTCAGCCCTCCGCCCGTTCGAAACCCATCTCGGAAGGTTCCTTCCGGCGTACACACACCCTATACTCATGATCGATGATATGCTCAACGTGAAACTCACAAAACCCAGTATCCCAAACGACACATGTCGGATCGAGGACCTGCAGGAACAAGGGTTCTACACGACGTCCTCAATGGCGGCTAAGCACTCTAAAGCGCCCTTTTGCGAGATGAAGAAAACGCGCTCACCCGACCCTGACTGGAATGGGGAGCCGATCTCTGTAAATCCCGGGGACGACCACGAAGACGACTCCATTGGTTACGAAAGGTTCAACGGCCGCAATGGCTCTGGAAGTGCAGAAGAGTATCTTCTTGTCGAGGAATCACCAAAGTACTTGCCTTGACCCTACTCGCCATCCTGGCAAAAGCCCGGTGGGGGTATCAAAGGAGCACGACGAAGGTCGTCGGTTGTTCTAGGCCCACTCCGAGTACATGATGTCTATGGCCAGTCGAGGTTGATGTCGGGAATCTTAAATCTGAAGCACAAATGGGTTTCAATGATCGATTCTTCGCTTATCCTTCCTATCTCGATGTGATCTATGCGAATGTTAATCAGAGTGTTTAATTATCAGTGCGTGGACCTGGAGGAGCGTTGACTGCAGTAAAAACTGTTGTCCCGCATCGCCCGCTCGTCTCTACCTTGCCAAAGCCGTCATCAACTCATCCACAGACGACCACGCGTACTCAGAGCCCATCCGGGGCTTCAAGGGAAGTTGGAGAAGACGGATCGTAGATTGAAGACCGGGAAGAGAACGAATCACTGAAAGTCCTGCGGCTCGGCAACACCTGATACAGCAGCGGTTTCCTTCCCCCCATCGATAAAGTCTCGCTGCCCAAGACTAATGGCTGTAACGTTGTGGCTATCCAAGGGGAAGGACCGTCCCCAGTGCCCACTCTCTTCCGACGTCCAGCCTTAAAAAGGTCAAAGCGATGTACGGGCGGCGGGTTAGATCTAGAAAGCCAAAGCTGTTGCAGCCCAGAGTAAGGTTCCTGGTTCGGGATTCTCTGGTGATAACCTTCGCACGTTGATTAACATACCTTCCCGTCTCTTCGAGTCTAGGTGTCGTGAGGACAATCCCTCCATTGAAAGTATTCAGTCTCGGTGTAACTCCGCTGTTATGTTTTTGTTCTCGGCACTACATACGGACAACCGATTGTCGTTTTGAATACGTACTCCGAATTTCGAAAATCCACCTGTTTTAACCTCACCACCCAGGACTGGGAGAACCACAACCCGGGAGCGTCGTCCTCGGTGGCTTGGAGGTAGCGCAGATGACGGGTTAGTTTTCTCGTAAGTATGTGAGGACGTTGAGTACGAGTCGACCTCCGAAAAAGAACTTCGGCTCTTGATATGGACAGTACTGAAGCGTTGATCCCTCGCGGTCTAAAATGAGATATAGAAGGCATACTTCGAGACACATCTGAATTGTTCAACATCAGTACGACAGTCACAGTGGTACAAGCGGGAATTACGTTGCGTGGTCCAAGACTCGTCGGGACACCTGCGACCTCGCGAGCAAGAATAGTGCGTTCAGCGACTGCTGCCGTGGTTTTTGAACCGTGGAGCCCGTGAGGTGGTGCGGCGGATCTCCCGGCCTGGGGCCGCTGGGAAGGGAGAATACTAGATCCCAGCAGAAGGAGTATGTCGGCGTGCCCACTCAGGGATCAATGTTGCGGGACGCAATCCACTGCAGAAGTTTCAGGCTCGCGGGAGAAGTATCTCTCGAAGACTGGTGCGATGTTAGTCGGTTTCGGTCGTCATGTTTCGGGTACCGAGGCGAAAGCACTGAGTCGACGAGTTCGTTGGAATGTTTGCTGGAATTGCCAGCCTTTGATTTGATGACTGCGGCCAATGCCCCGTGACTCAAAGAGCATTAGCAGGTCGGTCCCGCATCACCCTGGAGATCACGACAGCCGTGGCTTCGACCCAGCGTCCCGTTGGCATCAATACCGACGATGGTGAGTAAAAGTGCAGCTCAAGGGTGATGTTTGAAGGCTGAATGGTGAAAGGTGAAGTGTCGGGAGATCTTCCCAATTCATTAACGTGGACGCCAAGATTGAACATACTCTGATCATCCTCCGTAGTGGCAGGTTTGAGAGAAACGAGGCTGTAGAGAATAGCGGTCCTGAAGGGCGTTTACAAGGTGATCGCAGTTGTCGATATCCATTGTCGATAACTAGGAAGCACTTCAGTCGCGAGGCAGGTTCAGAGCAAATGAATGGTTCTGGGCGGGTGCGTATCTGCTATGCACCACCTCCCTTCTTGTAGTTAGTCCTCGGTGGAGTGGTGACAGCGACGGCGATGGCGCCGACGAAAAGGAGCAAGAGAGCAAGGCGCATAATCAGTACAAACTGACATTGCGGTATGCGGTGGCTCCACTAGCGTTGAGTTGTTCAGTTGCCTCGGCCGGGCAGTGGGAATGTCAGGTTTCATCTAGCACTACAGATTTCGAGTATGTGCATCCGGCTCGAACTATACGCAACAGGGAATCACGAGTCGTACCAATAGCCGGCAGGTGGTTAGGATTCTGTGATCAATGAGCTCAGTTTAGACTCGGTCTCACCTCTCGCAACAGCGAGTTTGGCTAAATGGGAACCATCACTGTGCAATGTGCAAAAGCACACGCACAGGATACGGGCGGCGAGAATAGGTATCATTCCATTTGGTTTCCATAGAGCATCGATACAGAGTAAAACTGACGTCGTTTGACTTCAAACCCAGACTGTCGGACTGAAAAGCTGTTCTGAAGTGCTCCCGAAAAGGCTTGAGAGGTCGAAGCAATAGGACTGGATTTGGAGATTCCTCGAGATAGTGAAAATAATAGGGATACCCAGTTCTACTCTCGAGTGGAGAAGAATCATAAGGACTGGAGAGGAGTTGCAAGGCACATTCACCATCTGGAGTCTGGAGGCCAAGGATGGGTGCGTTGCTCCGTCCAGCCCGTGAGAGACCAACGAGCACGGCCCTCTGACGTACACCGTCACCAGCAACCTGAAAAACTCGAAATTTTCCTCAAGCAAGCCTAAAATTTCTCCCTTTGTGCTCCTTGAACGGCCTTTATTCGACCAAATGAACTCGGCCATGATGAAACCAGGTCAGGGAAAGTCAATAGGAAGCGGAAATAAAGGGTGAAAAATGGATAAAGCACCCCCACACGTGCTAGAAGCAAGTTGACAGCCTCGCCAAAAGCATGCACCTGTGCAACTTTATATAACTTGGCTTACTGGGGTCAGTTTCACTCTTTATCTCTTCCTTCCATCATCTCATTCGCGTTCCTTTTCATGGAGGCCGTCGTCCACGATGCCCAGTCCTCCAAACCTCGCGTCAAGCGCAAGCCGCCACCACCAACTCTGGGCCTTGAAGAACGTTACCCACCACCAGATCCCAATGACCCCTTTGCACCATTATCGGTGCTGAGGAATAGATCAAGCGCAGTACTGGGTGTATCGGCTGGTCGCGATAGTTTGTCGCCACTCACCGCCCCGGGCTGTCGAGCTTCGTTTCAGCTCTTCCCAGCAGTACCATTGGATCCCGAATCAGGACGCGACTATGGCACTCTTCAAGACGTTCCACCAAAATTGCAGTCGACATCAGTAAGAGAGGGTCATTACAAACGGAGATCACAGTCGATGGGTACGTCGTCAAATTTCGTCTCTTTTACGTCGTGACAGTGTACTCAGCTGTACGATACTTGTAGGTCCCAATGCGCACCGGTATTCGGTCAAGCTGCCCCCGCCATCTCTACCGGCACCAGGTCTGTTTCCTGACCTGAGCAGCGACAGTAGTGGCACAGATATCGACTGTGAATCGGTGTCAGATTTGAGGACCCCCACCTCTCCTACCCTGGGTCAGAGGAAGCCCCGCATATTTACTATTCGCAAAAGGGCGAGTCAGTTGAGCATCAGCAGCACGTTTTCGGTCGCGTCATCCAGCTCCAAACGACCAACAAAGTCCTCGCTGTCCCCCACATCTGCCCTGTTCTCTCAGAACGTCACCCCAGTATCTCCATCATCCCCATCCATCTACTCTCGAGGGAGCCTCCGGAACGTCGGTCACTTTCCCAGCAATACGTCGCAGGAGTCCTTCTCTTTCTTGCGGGACAAGGAAGTGGAGAGTGGCTATTACTCTCAACCTGAAACGGAACGACCCTTTTCGCCTTCTTCTCGCCGTCTTAAGCGTTCCTTAGGCAGCAGTCTCACGAAGTGCACGGTCGTACCAGACGTTAACTTACTTCCTCCCACTCCCCTTGCACCCGCTATCCCCGTTTCTATTCCAGAAGCACCATCAGGCTCGCCTTCGCCGGCTAGAAGTACACAGTCTCTTCTAAGCTCAACGTCCTACGTAGACGTCTCCGCCACTTCGCTTGACGGCCACGTTACGGATAACAACCATCTCACATCTGCCGCTAGACCTCCCGTGGATACTAGTGCTTCCCGTCCCTCCGCCGGCCATATTCCACTTCTGTCGTTAACCATACCGAACAGGCGCAAGGTCTCTACGCAACCCATTTCATCAGTCAAGGGCCCATCGTCACCTGTGTCAGAATCACCATCGTCTACTACAGCTTTGTACAAATTTCCCTTCCGACGTCCATCGGTACCGACGAAGCTGACTTCGGCGTCTACGCAGAAACCAGCTGCTCGAACACTGAAAATTTCGAGTCCGACTCTCATTTCCCCTCCCCCTTCTATCGCTACGAGGGATCTCTCTGTAGCTCCCACCTCATCTGACGACATCACGGATGAGTCTGTGTTCTCTTCATCATCTCAACCGTTGGTCACCACAGATCAACGTGAAATTGCTCCCGTCGCTTGCGATACTGCTGTGCCCGCCATGACCGCAGCTGACGCACAGCCCAAAGTTGCTCTACCTACACGGTCACGACTGGTTCGTGCGGCTTCACTCCCTCTCATCACAGAATCAGGTGTCCGAATCACTTTTGGCTCGATTTTTCACAAGGCCGTCACTGCCACCATTGTCATCTTCATTCGGCACTTTTGGTGTCCCTTCGACCAGGATTACATTCAAGACGTTGTTGAAGTGGTCAAGCGCAACGGGATTACGCATGCCCGTGCTCATGCGACCAATGATGTACAGTTGGTCATTATTGGGAATGGACCGCATACGCTGGTTGCCAAGTATCGACAGATGATGAAGGTGCCGAAGGATGTGCGGCTGTTTACGGATCCTACGTTGCAGTTGTACGAGACACTGGGGATGGGAAGGGTTGGTGAGGCGTGCGGGAAGGTGGATGGCACGGGATCGTCGTACGTGAAACGCGGGCTGTTCGGTGGTATTGCAACATTGGTGGTGCGTGCGTTGAAGGTTGGGCTGCCGGTATGGGAGAAGGGAGGGGAGACGAGGCAGCTTGGTGGGGAGTTCGTTTTCACGGATAGGTGCGTTGTGTTCGGTCTTTTGTTCAGGCCCTTTACTAACTATTTTTCATCACTCAAAAGTGAAACCTGTACCTTTGCTCATCGTATGCAGAGGAAGGATGATCATGTTTCGATATCTCAGGTGTTCCAGGCTGTTGAGGACTCAACTATCACGGAGAAAAGGTCGTCGCAGGAGGGGCCGGCTCCCAGACCCTCGATCGCACTAGAGTCGACCCTCAGCCTGCCCGACCACCCGCATGCTCAGCAGATTCACTTTCCCTCAAACACATCGTCGCAGACCTATACAATCAGGAGAAGAACCACGAGCTTGACACCTACCGACTTGAAACTGAAAGCGGCAGCTCGAAAGGCGAAAGTGAGAGCCAGCTCGATCTGGTCGATGGATGTTAGAGAATACGCGGAAGAGGATGGACGTGTTGATGAGAATGAGACGGAGAGGTGGAAGAGGAACTTGATCTCTCTTAGGGCAGAGTTGGCGGGGGGAGGGGCGCTGGAGTCGTCGGAGCTTGGAGGTAGTGCGTCGTGACTTATAACCCATGATCCATAATCGCTTTCTTGAACGACCACAAAAGGGCTAGCTTACTGTATTCGTCACTTATGTATATGTACTTGTACACGTTCTGTCTTGCGCGCTCATTTAGACTTGACTTTCTGTATGATTATAGTATTTGGTGTATGTATTTGTGCCTTGAAGGTCTATCCGGACTCTAGAGAAATATATTGTGTAGCGTTTCCTATCGTGAGTAGCGTATTTCTGATATCTTAGACTACCAGGCCTGACATCCCGGACAGGTCCTGTCATTTTCGCTACGAGTCAGCTCGTTTGTCAGTCTTCAGTGGCGGTGGTTGGGCCTGTTTTGGAAATGGCCTGTGCGTGGGCTAATGAAAAGGAGGTCCTCTTCAATTTGGGCCCCTAATGTCCAAGTTCACTTGACTCTTGCCCACCGTCGACGGTCACTTAGAATCGTATTTCGCCACCCTAATCATGACGGAGATCATCGAGGAGGGTAAGTTACGCTCCAGGCATGCCATGCATTCATCTCACTCAGCGACTTGCGCCACTGCTTCGTCTCATACCGTAGACCTCAACCGACTCAGACTCTTCAACTCTTCAAATCCGATGGGACACAATGCTCCGCATTACCAACAATTCGAAAGAATCTTGCCCAAAGTTCATGATTCTGATGGTCAACATTACAAAACTGTTGATCAACGACCGCCACATCATTTACATTGCTCTCATGCACGTGCTAGTTGAGTGGCAACACGACAACCCAGACAGGATTCAAGAGAGTGTGCCCATCGTCGCCAACTTGCTTCCATCGATCATTCAGTTCCTGGAGAGGTGACAGTACCCTGATGTATGCTTCTCACCAGGTGAAGGGTGGCAAAAGCGTGCAGGGAAGGACGGGCAGAACAAGAAAGAGTCGGAAGAGGAAGAGGAAGGGAATTTACTCGGGAGGAACGGTGTTGCTCATGTCAATGAAGGGCTCGCGCGGTCAATGATGCTTCGAATTTAGGTGCCCCGGTACGCCCAGTCCGCTCCTCAGTCTTATTCAAGTTGGATCTCATCGCCTTCCTATGGTGATCTAGAACCCATGTGCCATAAAGCTCCCCGCAGGAGCCACGTCGAATGAGGTTGTGCACAACATAGCATCAAGCGTCTTGTCATGCATCCAAACTACAGGGCAGCTGAGAAAGGCAAGCCAGCAGAACTTCTTGAAGGGATGTTCTTCAGAGGAGCTCTCTCTGCCGTCTTCCCTCAAAGAACACTTCGTGATTACTCCCGAATCTTACGCTTAGAGGGTCGCAAGAGGAACATCTACTACCCAATTAGTGAGCACAGTGTTTATCATTTCAGGGATTGGAATGAGCCCTTATCTCTGCTCCTCTAGAGGGCAAAAACCTCAGTATCATAGACGCCTTTACTACCGCGATGGTGATTTCAGATTCCGCCTGGAGCAGTGAGAAACTTCCCTTATTCCGTGGGTTTGGAACACTTCCCCAGCCTGCGACCCTACCCCCCTTAACGAAGACGAAGTGAGGAAATAACGGGGAGGTGACACGAATTCGACGGAATATTCGTTGAAACGAGGGCCAGAGGAGATCCGGATAGTACGAGCTAGGCCTTGTGTCACCCTCGTACAACGTTAGAGATTACTCAGAGTCGAGGACTCTTTAATCGTCGCGCTCGTGACTCTGTACATCAGTAAGCACTCGTGCCTTGCAGATATCATTGTACAATGTGTGGTACTGGGACCTTTCCATGATATCGTGAGCGGGTGACATATCTGGTTTCTTAGTCTAGTGATTGCTCACTTCGTATGACAGACTCAGGACTGATCTGCGTTGTAATACGACTGTCGCTACAGGGTCGGATCCGGGGCTTGAAGATCCCGGAATGCGGGGTAGCTTGCGATCTTTGGTTGGTGTTTGTGGCCCACGAGGAACGACGGTTCAGCGACATGTTTGCGGCTAAATCAGATTTTACGCGGGGCGGATTCCACAGTCTCGAGGTCTCCGAGATACGAAGTAGGCTTTGGCTGAGGTTGGTAGCTCACGAAAGACCATAAAACCGGGCTAGACAATGATTAACTCGTACTACTTACTAGCAGGTAAGCCTTTCCATGAGCTACCATCGCTAGACGCATCTGACGGTGAAACTTACCCTGGAAAATTATGGACTTTAGAAACCCGATTATCACCAAGATCGTCGAGTGGGGTAACACTAACGGTGGCAAGATCGAACAAGCCTACGGCTTTCGTGGTGCTTGGGAGGAATAAGTCCAGGTCGAACTCGCCATCTACCTCAGGGACTTCTTAGGAGGGGTAAACGTCACCATCACCAGAGAGGACGACGTCTAGGGCACCAAAGAGAGGTCTGATATCCTTTTCAAGACCCAAATCCCGGCAGATATCGCGAACAAGATTCCCGCTCAGAAATTTAGCAATATGATCGAGCTGAAATGTGAGAACTCGCTTGGAACTGCGGGGTTCAGCGGACAGGTCAAGAAGGATTGCGAGAAGGTGAATGGGGCGAATATCAGTGCAGCCCTTTTACCATGCAAGGCCTGGGTCATCGCGTTCAGCGTTACGAAGGATCTGTCGGGTCTGTTGGTGGCAGGGACAAACTCGAAGAGGTACCCGGATGTTATTCATGCGGGAAACCTGGACATCGGGATTTATTAGGAGCGAAAGATTTCAAGTAACGCTTGACACTGAACAAGACTGGAATTGTGTCTGCAAATGTAACATGATTTGAATGGTGCTCTTTGAGGCAAAAGATTTGACACCGCAACAGGTCCACACACTGTACGCCCACTGAACCAGGATCTGATTGAAGCTTTTGTGGGTGGGTCAGCGTCGTGATTCATGGATACAAATGACTGACACACAACTGAGAGTTCTAGGTCCTGGATTCATGTTCATCGACGCGTTCTTATAGAAGCAGGCTATGAAGATCAGCAACGAAGAACCCCACCTGTTCGATATGGGTCAGTTGTCATCCATATTGTCCAGTTTCATGGGTACCGCTGCCTTGCAGAGTTTCATCCCACCCAACGATTTGACGCCTACAATAACAGAAGTTCTTTTCAGAAGGCATTTTGAGCTGGGTACCGGGAGTCTAGCACAGGTCAACGCACCGACAAGTATGGGTTTTACAAAAGTTCACCATTTAGCTTGCTCTGATCTTTGCCTTGATTCCATTCTAGAAGATCTTTTTTGAGGAAAGCAGTGGGCGACATCCGAGTTCCTGTAGTGATCCTGTCAATGTCTTCGCTCAGCTGTGCTGGTGGCGTGATGTGGGGAATGGTCGCGTCACGCGGAGTTCGAAATCAAACTCTTCCACGAACCACCACAATGACGATTTACAACTGGATTTCACCCGCTCCTTCTTTGCACGATCTTACTCCGGTTCATAGCAAGCGACTTAATGCAAAATCGCTCGGAAATGGCACTTACACCGGAGTTGTAGGGTCGTATTCAGGTAGCAACGACGGATAAGAAGTGAGACTCACTGCCTTCAACAACATTGTGCCCAAATTGGTAAGTCTTCATTAGCTCTCAGGACATTGTATTGCCCATTAATCTATTTATTTCCTTTTGCCAGGTGCTTTACATCTCGCACACCGCCTCGCCGAATACCAGCGAATACCTGGAGTTCAGGTTGGGGGCAGGAGCATTATCGGGAAGTTTGGACATGCTCATTGTGATGCATTCGGAGGGTCCAGATCCCTAGATTAATTCGGGTGTGGGTGCACAATTGATTTGACTGTGAGAGCCACGAGCTGATGGTCTTGTTCTCCTGTCAAGGGAAAAGCTTGGTAGGCATGTTCCATCACGCTGCTCGCATCCACCTCCGCCGGAAAGCCATGACCGAAATCTCAATTGGATTGTCAATGTCAGAACTCGAGGCAGCAAACACGTACTTTCAGGCCGGATGTAATACCAACATGTCCTAGGAGATTATCATCGAACCCAGGGTTGTTGGTCAATACGCGTCTTTAACGCGCTCCCGGAAAGGGACGGACGGGGTTCAAGCACACTGCCCTTGTTCTCTAGAAGTCCTCAACAGCCGCCACCATTGCTATTATTCTGATCTTTCTGGAATTGTTGCACAGACCGTGAAATGCTCATGATTTCGTCTTCTGTTAAGAAGGAGGACCGCATAGCTTCTGCGTTCGACGTCAGGCATGAAGTCAGTGCTGTATTCTCACCAGTGAAGGCGTGGTCACCAGCGTCTCTTTCTTATCAGGTGAGGGTTCTGGAACCTGTCGAATTCTGATACCCAGACTGGGAAGATACTGAGGGTGAGCCGGGGAAGATTCCACTTCGTCCTCTGCTTTCCGCTTTCCATCACCTACGTTTTTGTGAATAATGTTTCCAGGCCCTCAGTTATTTCAGGTTTTGGATGATGGACGATGGACAGGTATGTGAATTACTTGGCCTAAACAACGTGTCTGCGTGCTTATTTTGGGTCCAACCTCGAGGCGTTTCTACGGCATTGGCGCTTGTAGGCGCTTGCGGGGCAGTGAAGAAACAGCACCCTCAAGGAGACCAGTGCAGACGTCCTCTCACAAGCACTCATGACGGCATCCAGGCGATGCGCGGAGAAGATATAATATAAAGCAATTGCATTGAGCCTACGCCGTTTCTTCCAGTGCTCCCCTGCTGTTTCCTCCGAATGGCTTCTCCCTACAACAACAATGAACAAATGACCTTCACTTTCGAATCAGAGTAAGTCTCTCATTCCTCTGTCTTTAGCGAACGTTTTCTGATGGTTCTGGGCAGCTGCGAAACTGCCCCCAGCCACTGGGAAACGCAGGGAATCGGACACGACCAATTCCCAAGTTTCGCTTTGGATCCTGGATTCGAAGACCGGTTCATTCCGATGAACGCCTCGAGAGCAAATCTCATGCCAGCGCCGGGCGTCGGGGACAACAGTCGGTTTTTGGATGCCACGAACCAATCTCCAGTGAATACGATCATGAATGGAATGGCCACTTTGAACATGGATTTTTGTGCACCAGGCTCGCAGTCATTCTACGAATCGCCTGGATACAGCTCATCCGAAGAACCCACTCATTCTGCCCTTTCCTCCTCACCTATCTATTCGCACCCTCCCCAGTCCCCTATGTCTCCAACTTCACCGTTCTATTCATCAGGGGACGAGATAGACTACCCTTTGACTGTGCAAATTGACCCTGGAACACGTCCCGCATCGCCTCGCAACTCGTCGATCCCGCGTACGCCCCCACTGTCACCAGGTTACACGTCCGATAGCGCGTCTGCCCATTCTCTTGAGATGTTTGGCTCTCAGCGACTCCACGGTGATACCCTCACTGTTCCCACTTCATCTTATTCGGCCGCGCCCAGAGGACGCCCCCGTCATCGTGTCCCAACGGGCGCTAGACACCCTTACTCCCGACCTGGGCCCTCCACGACCTTCAATAGTTTCTCTGACATCGGCAACACTGACTTCAGTGACCTGCCGTCGATGCCCATAGCTGGCCCCAGTCGTCGTCAGAGGTCTTCGAGTATCGTGTCGACCTCCAGCTCATTCAACGGTGACGTCTCTGATAGCGAGGGCTATTACTCTTCCCAAGAACCGTTGGAAGGCTATTCACACTTCTCCCGCGACTCCAGTCCTTATCCCATGGACCGTGCGATGTCGAACGATGACTTTTTAGCTTTCGACAGCTATAGGACAAACATCGGTTCGGCTGCTATTGTCAAGGCCAGCATTGACCGCCGGAAGAAGAATGCAAAGTTCGTCTGTACCGAGCCCGGTTGTACGTCGGACTTTACAACGAAGCAAAACTTGAAAAGTGAGTCTATGATCATCATTCCGATGTGTTCTATGTGCTTATCATCCTCGAAAGATCACATCAACAGTCACTTTGGCATCAAGGGCTTCGAATGCTCGTTCTGCGGCAAACCCTTCACGACCATGCATGTGCGCGGGAGACACCAGAATACCTGCAAGAAGAATCCGGAGAGGATCAGAACCACTAAGACTCCTCGAACGGCACACGTCCCCTCCATGCATCCTCCCCCGCAATAGTAGATGCTCCTCTGTTCTTTTTCCGTTCATTGTTCACTTTCTTTCCCTGCCGTGCCTTCGGGATTAGCTATCCCCATCTTCTACTTTATTTTCTACTTTATACCTTAATGTCTTTTTCCCTCGCTACATACCACTGCGATTCTGCTCCCCCCTGTTGTTTTCCCTAATGTACCGTTACTTGCTTTGCTGTGATGTCTGGCAACTACTATTACCTTACTATACCCGCCTCAGATTCGAAGCTATCTAGATAGTTGCACGGACGACATGAATATACCCTCCACCCGCTTGGTCAAAGTTTATCCGGACGAGAGAACTTGAACACGCCGCTCATGTCTTCTGGTTGGTCCACAAAAAGTAAGTACATCTAAGGAATGTGGGCGCATTCCATTTCAGCCACTGTCCCCGATAGGAATACTTGCTGTCGATGACATGAGGGTTGCCCCGGCATGCGTTATTGAACCCGAGTCATCCTGTTACTGTACACCCTACTTTCGAAGCTGGATGCAAAGATGAGATGTCAGCTGGACGGTTTGCCCACTTCCCCGTCCCCGTGACGGAATATTCTCGGGTGGGCGTATCTAAAAGTCCCCAGAGAGGCAAAAATGCAGTTGTGAGGTAATATAAACCCCTTTCGAGGCAAAAAAACATGAACGGCGGAGCATGTACACAAATGGCAAATTGAGCGCTGTATTACAGCTTACCTCCCTTTGAATAAAGGTGCACAGCTCGCGGATATATGAGCGAGACCGACAACGATGGGAGTGGCTGGGTCTCCCGTCAGATCGCCAAAATTGAAATCCAATTTACAAAATTGTGGGACCTTGATAGACGAAAACAAGCTACCGAACGTCGTTCAATGTGCGAACTTCAACAGCCAACTTCATCGTGGAATACGGGTTTTGCGATATCGCCTCAGTTGAAAGGAGTTGAATGGAAAAACCAAATTCAGTTAGTCGAAAAATTTTTTTGCCCCTCCAACGGTGTGGAACTGCGACAGCATGGGACTCGGAGACGATGTCGCAGTGGACGGAAACGACGTCGGATAATAGACATGTCGACGGATCTGGAGCCTGAGAGCCTCGCTTGGCTAGGCTAGCTTGGACAATTAACCCCTTCTAACCCCGAAACCGGAATTGGCTTTGGTCATTTTATGACATAACTTGGCAGCGTGATCAAGGGAACCATATGGCGGGCTCAGGGCGGGTTGCGGCCCGACAGCTCATTATATTCTTTTGCCGCATCCACCACCATCAACACGCACACCTACAAACGTCGTCAAGGGTTCTTTGACCTCCGAAAACCCTCTAGAGCTCTTTTTGCAGGGTTTTCTCGGTGGTGTACTCGGATTACATCTATGGCGGACAGCGCATGGGACGAGAGCCATAATAGGGCAGATTAAATCGTTAGCGACAGATTTCTGAACACGTTGTTATATTTTTCCTGGTTGGCTCGTGGTGAAATGGACGAATAAGGTATGTGTGCGGTATAGGATCTCCTTCTGTTTTCGGTTTGGCCAGGTCTCCAATAGGAATAGCTCTCAATGAGGCTCCAGCCTCGGACTTGGGTAGCAGAGAAGCAAGATTGTGGGACCGATAGCTTTGTTGATCTTTGTATGGACTGGAATGGAGAGGTGCGTGCTCACCACGGCGTAATATCGAGGAGGTTGAAGTTGGACATTTTTTTAGCTCCATGTTTCTAGAATTCAAAGGGTTTAAGCGCTCGAGCGCCCGCACCCTCATTTTTCCCTCGCTGGCTATTAATCTCGCGTTGTGGTCACGGTGACGCAGAGAGAGTCCCAACAAGTATTGCGTTAGATCGTGCAGCACCCTTGCAATGTGCTTGTGGACGCGATTCATATCAACGGACAGGAGCAACGAAGAATACTGTCGGCGGTCTTGCCACCTGTGGGGCTTATCTCTTCAGGGCAATTGTTTTCACCCGCAGCGCCCAGTCTCCCTCACCACCGTGGCGTATTCTACCGAACCTATCCTATTCTAAAGCTCATTCTTCTTGTCATTTCTCCAGTCCTACTGGGAATCGCCCGACAAGGGACTTGACGACCGATCCCAGTTCTTCTATAGGAACATCCGCACTGCAGGAACTGGAGGAAGCGTCGGCAATCAAGGTTTCCTTCCCATGGTCCCGTCGTTAGACGCTCGCGATCCTCCCCTTGACAGTCTTCACCGGCGCGCTCCGCGACTTGAGGACGCTTCGGGCAAGGATATAGCTAACACCACGCATCATAACGGCAATGCAACCCTTGATATTCCTGCGCAGCGTGCCGGAACAACGCCCTCTATACTTCTGCAAATCAACTGACCTCAATTGGACAGCTTATGGGCGTTAGGCGCTACGCGCTTCCATAGAAAGGCTTCCATTGGGAGGGTCACAAGGCTTCAGGTTATCGGCGCTGCGGGTCGCTCCCCTGGCATCACTTGAGTATAAAGTGGGTGATTAGCCGCGACTTAGTTCTCGGTACCCCTCTTTTCAAAGAACACTCGCAGTGCGCTCGCTTGGTTGTCGACTTGCAATGAACAGGTAAGTTCCCGAGTCATTTTTTCTCTTGTGACGTCTATTTACACCGTTACTTCAACAGCAAAACAGCCACAGTAACAACATCAGATTTATAGAATTCTAGATTTCCGGTCACGACACGAAACGCCTTAAATACGCGCTCCCCCACATCTTGCCTCTAATCCTTACCCTCATCGGGGAGGCCACTATCCTCTCACAATCTGCTCCTCGTCTTCGTCCAATATGTCTTTTGAGCACTCCAACTACCCGATCGTCGACCCCAGCCAGTATGTGATCAAAGCTGTATATCCGCCGGTCAATGACTAACATAGCTATTTCACCAGAGAGGGCGACTACATTTCGACTACAGTCATCCCTCCCGAGGTTTCACCATTCCATGACCAACCGCAGCATACGCCTTCAACGCCACACAACCAGTCGCCATACCTGACATCCTATAGCCCTATTTCTCCTGGGCTCTCTCTCCCCTTCACCCAGCTGAACCTAAGCTCTGACTCAGAGTATGGGATGCCGGGTGCCCACGCATTCGCTTTCCTCACCGTGCCCAGCTATGTCAATCAATCCTCCCCATCATTCAGCTACATGGCTTCGAGTCAGAACCAGTCCGAGCCGCCGACCGGAACCGCGCCTGGATCCCACGCGTCATCCCACGAACCGAGAGTCCGACCCACCATACAGACACAGTTCTCCCCTGCGCAGCATCCTACCCCATATCTTTCTTCTGGATCGACGCCATCCAGCTCAGCAAGCCCATATCCCTTCACGCCAAACACACCCGGTACTGGTCCTGCCTTCCCCACTAAATCTCTACCATCGGATGCTACCATCGATCCTACCCTCCTTCAACCCACGCTAGACGCGGATCGTGGACGTTCATCGGATGTCCATACTCTTGGGCACCACCGTTCGCGTAGTGCTGTTAATGGCGAATCCAGTCATACCAGAGTTTCTCACCACTCGTCGCAACTAAGGACTCGGCCCCGTCCTTTGCGCCACAGGCAGCAGTCGCGTGAACGCTCTCCCTTACCCTTGGAGCTTAACAGCAGCTTCACTGTCGATACTACGGAGGTTCAGATGACGATGTCGATCCTCTTCGACACAGACTCAGAGTCCTTCCTGGGCTTGGGAGGTCTTGATAATGCCGGCTGGGACCACGGTGATAGGAGCCAGAGCACTGATGATGAGGTCACCCCCTCAGCGTCTATCTATCAACATCCAGGTCAGAAGGTCAATGGGAAGCGACCCTGCCCCGACGACGAGGCTGAGCAGCAGCAAGGGTTTCGGCCTGTAGTGGCATCTGACGAGGTCGTACACGCCAGCAAGAGTAGGCGAACGACGACAGGCCCTCGATTCAAGTGCCCCATAGATGGATGCAATGCCGATTTTACGGCAAAGCACAACTTGAAGAGTGAGTGGTCCTGATTCGCATCATCATCTCAAGGTTTCAATCTGATCTAAACGTTCTTTGATAGATCACATCAACGCCCACAAAGGCGTTAAGAATTATGTCTGCACCTTCTGCGATCGCAAGTATACGACTAGTCATGTTCTAAACCGACACAAGAAGACCTGCAAACAAGGAAAGCTGGCCAGACGCAGGGCAGCTCACTAGCCATGGATTTTCGTTCCCCTTTCTCTCATTCAACGAGCACTGGACTAACTTTAACAATGAAACTCTTTCACCGAACGATACGATACCTAGTAACTGGTTTCTTGGATTGACCGTAATGTTTCTCATTGCTATGACTGTACTATGAACTATGATATTTCCCCGCTTAATTAGATATCGCTGTGCGCCCACATTCACCACTACTTCCTACCTCCTGATATGGTTCGCGTACCACTGCCGTCATTGCTGCTGTGCTAGCTCATTGCTTTCGAAATGTTGTTGTGTTTCTACAGGTTTCTACCCGCTCTTTCTACTATAGTTTGAAGTAACAAGTTGAGTCGAAGCTGTAGTATCTGTCTGCTGATTTCGCTGGATCAATATAAACGGATTTGTCCTTGTAGCTTACGACACAGGGCGGAATGCGCAGCAGGATTGGCGTCAATAGTCCCTTTTTGTTTCTTCCCAAGCCAAAGGGTCCCGACTTGACCACGACCACGACCCTCCCAACTCAAATAAAGCGGCCAAAGCCAACGGATGCGATTCTCACTCAACTTTCGTACGCGGGCAAGCTGAAGCTGTTGACTGGCACGTGGTCTCGAGTTCAACAGCTTTTGGGAACGGATTGGGAAGCGCACAGCTTTTGTGCCCGCCACTTACCCTTTCACACATGTCGCACCCTTTCGTTTTCTGCAAGTATTCACTCTCGACAGCAATCTCTGTACGGTTTCTGTTTTAAAGCTGGACACCGCAACACCGCTCTACTACACGTTTTCTCTTTCCCTTCCTTTCACCCTTATCTCTTCACATGGATCCTGACATGGAGACCCCCTCAATTGTGGTAGAACCTCCGAGGGAAGAGGTGGACCTCATCGATGGTGGACAGTGCGTTATTTGCTCCTTTACAGCAGACAGTAATGACTCATTCTGCTCTATATATCTCTAGTTTGAACAGTACGCTACCTGTTTACTTTGGCACGTATCAGTGTACTACATCTTCATCGAGAAATGCCTCCGCTGGTGCACTTTCTTTTTTCTTTCAACAGTCAAGAGCTATGAACTGACAGCCCTGCTACAGAACAGGGTCTCTTTTCTACACCTCTAGAGCATTCCCCGCTGTCCTCGGGTCAAGTTTCGCCCCTAATAACGACTGGCCTTCGAGATGGTACGGTGAAGCACTCGCCCAGCTACTCGTGTCGTGACTTTGAAGGAATAATCACAGTGACGTCAGGAAACATGTTCTTGTCTGCCAGTGGGCAGAACTCCCCCATTGAGGCGCTGAGCCCAGCGTCAACGTCCTCCGGAGATCGTAAGTTGCCTTTTCACCTCGAGAGACACAACTATCTGATTATCGCTAGCAGTTTTTCCGGAAACGTGGAGCGATTGTTCGTCTTCATGGAGTCCTTCTCATGATTCCTCTTCGCCGTCGTCGCCCTCGTTGTCACCAATCAACACTTCCATGCTAAATTTTTCGTTCAGTGATGCCCCTTACATGGAGGAGAACCTCAATTATCAGCAGAACTCCGGAGCGAACCGTATGAGAAGTAACTCGTACTCTGGAGGTTCTGACTCTCCACCCGAGGGTAGCAATGGCGGACGTCCGCGTTCAGCATCTTTCACGAATGCTCAGATCCATAGTGCCTTTATCAATGAATCTCAAAGCATAGCGCAATGGGATCCGCTCTTTCACGACCCTGGGGTCTCGCCGACCAGCCCTATTCCCGCCGACTTCTCGATGATGGACCCCAACTTTTTCTCTTTCAACGGGGGCACAAACTTTGGCTCTCCAGTCAGCCCCAGTTATTCATCATCGAGCGATAACTGGAGTATACCTGAAAACGCTTCGGGCCCTATGCCAAACGTTGTGTTCAATTACCCCCCTCCAGAGGGACCTCCGCCGAACGCAAACCAGATGATGAGCCATTCTCGCAGCCAGTCAACCCATCTGACTGTGCCTTTAGCACCGTCACTTCAGCGTCGAGGAGCGCATCGTCGGAGCCATAGCCATACTGGTGTGCATGAACACGCTTCTTCGCCCACGTCACCGACGTCTCCTGACTCGGCAACTCGAGGTCTGTTTCCCAGCAATCGCGGCCGGCAATTGTCGCCATCTTTTGCTGCCCGCAGTCGCCCTTCCTCCGCTGCTTCTCTGACACGCGAACCCTCTTACGCTCAAGTTGACCAGTCTGCCTCCTTCCTCAATGTAAACCCCGCGACGCACATGTCTAGTTACATGAGCGACCGGTCCTCCGTCATGTCCCTATCCCCAGCTCCCTCGAGTGCCTCCGCCTCGCCGGCACAATCCCCTCACATTGGTTCACCTGTTGAACTTGCCCCTGATTTCACTGGAATGGAAGCAATGCCGTCCATCAAGGTGGACGACAGTCTTGTCAGACGTCATAGCTTTGCCGGTGGGAGTTCTCACACGCAGAGTCCTAGTCCTGACCCTTCGGAGACCCTCCACCGAGCGGCAAGTGATCCTATTGGGCGAGGGCGCAGGCCAAAGTCTCGACCGCGGTATCAAGGGCTGTTAAGACCTCAGAAGGAGGTAGACGAAGTTCCACCGCCTCAAGAACTATCAGTGATGATCAACGTTCCTGTGGAGGGTATAGCATCGACTTCAACAGCTACGACACCAATCTCTTCCGACAGCGAACAGAAGGAGATTGTTGCGTCTTCGAAGATTGTCGATGCGAGTGTGAAGAGGAGGAAGAAGCCTGGAGAGAGAGGCCGGTTTGTCTGCCCGATTTGCAATCATAACTTTACAGCGAAACACAACCTCAATAGTGAGTGGCGTGCTGTCGACCTTCTCCCGAAGCCACGGCTAATACCTTCTTTTCTGTAGATCACATGAATTCTCACAGCGGTGTGAAGCCGTTCAAATGCGAGGTCTGCAAACAAACTTTTACGACCAGCGGGACGGCGAAACGCCACCAGAATAATTGTACAGGGAAGATGCCCCGTAAACGTCCCTAGCACCCATGTGAGTCCTGTTCATCGCCTTAAAACTCAAACCTTCCCGCTGACGCGAGGCGTAGGCTTGTCAAGTTAGAATGAAGATTCCCACCCAGCCTATTAATTCATCACCTAATTATTCGATACCCTCCACACCCCCGAGGTTCCTATTCGGCATCGCACCGTGTATCTCGCGTTCTCTCCTTTTTCTTTCGGGAAATCCAATTGTGTATCTATTAGTATCTTTCTTTTTTCGATCTGCTCTCCTTGTGTTTTCAATATTTTTCCGCAAGTTTTCGACGTTCACGCTATGACACCACGTTCAATCATTCTGATTTCGTCGCGCATCCACTCTTTTCCCCGTCGGTGATTCTTGTTCTTTGGTATTTATCTATCCACAGTCGTCGTCGTCGTCGTCGCCCTTTACCGCTACGCCACTTCGGTCGTTGTGGTCTTAGCATGTTTATGTTCGTACATCATCAGTATTACGACCCCTTCCTCTCGTTTTCTTATTGTTTATCCATATATCCAGTAGACAAGGTGTATTACAAATTGCAGTTGCTATAAACCTACCTATTCGTTGACCGAACTTACGGGCCTAGTCTGTGCTGGTGGGCGGTGTTAACTTACGATGAGTCCTGAGATCGTACCCAAATAACTTCCCCACAGCATGATACCCCAGACGCAGCGTACGTACTTCACTTTACTTAATTTTGAACTCCCGCATTTCCGGACCCCAGATATAGGGCGAGGATAGAGGTGTGGAAATTGACACGGGAGAGCATAGCACTCGGAATGAAGCGGGCTTCGTGATCGACCCGATCAGGTTTAATCTATAAGATAGTAGGTATGTCTTTTCTGGTAGATATGCTAAGCCTTTTTGCGAGAAAATGTTTGATTTATTTTCCCCTTGAATAGCAACAGTCAATTGAGCATTTTCTCGCAAGGAAAAGGATAGGTCATTAAGCCCGTTTCACACCAGGGACACTATCGCCAAGGTAACTACTCGAGGCCAACTCCGTGGTCAGCGAGTCCTAAACCTGCTCCAAAGATTAGTGATGTCAAGCCTGGCACGAGGGCGGTAAACTAAGGCTTCCGTGTTCGTGTCACCGGCGTCCACCTGAGATCTGATGACAGCTTATCCAGAGGGAGACGGGACGCGCAGAATTGAGGCGTGCGCCACGTCGCCACGTCGCGTAAGCGTAAAATGCGAATCGAGGAGCGTTACCGTGGGAAGTCCGGAAAATTAGAAGATGACGCCCACAAGCGCCCATCTCGCTGGATGCCGGCGGGAACTTCAAGGTCGCACCTCTGTTGCCAAAGGCGGCCGCAACTCCAACATCTCCAGGAGTAGGCAAATACTTTATAGTCATCTCTAAAAGAAACTACACCACTCATCTTCTCCGCCTGTGAGAAATCCCCAGAAACATGATGACGATGGCCCGACAATAAGCTAGGGTTTTTTCTTCACGAAAGGGCTTAGCATAACTATCAGGAAATACATAAATCCCTATCATTTTCCTTTCTGAATACCTGAGCAAATAACCTGTTCCTTATTCTAAATCCAGACATATCGCGATATCATTAAATGACTGTGGGACTCAATATATCCCTCTGAGGCGATTCCCAGCATCCCGCTGTAATACCATCCGCAAGTTGTATGTGGTTTCAAAGCGGTAGTCAAGGGTCAAACTGTAGCTTTCCTTCCGACTTCCATCCGCGAACGTTTATCCCGGCTTTCGGACACATACTCCCCTTCAATCAGGCTACGCCTGGCCCTGCAGTCCCTAGCCTATTACCTCTTCTTTGTATCTCACGACCCTCCTGGTGACGGCCTTTAAGCTCTAGTCAGATTTCACCGAGATTCCACAGCTATACGTTACCTCGGAAGCACCACGATCTCAACCGACCGTGACCTGTCAGAATGGGGGCCAGTGAGTTGGGTCGGATCTCCGCCGTGTTATTGGTGGATCACTGGTGGTCGTGACTGAAGGGCAGTGGTACGTGTGCTGTTGAATTGTGGGGGCGCTCAGTCCACCACTCAAGACGTTTTTTCAGGGGGCCTGGACTACCCTGCGGCGTTTCAAATGGCCGTAACGGAGATGCCTAACAAGAATCTCGAAATTCCGAATGCTTCCCTAGGGTGTACTCGATGGGGCTCCTCTAGGCCCTTATGATGATATGCGCAAGGGAATAAAGGGAAGCAGATTGCAACTGCAATTACCGTCTCGTCGTCCAATGGGGGAACAGCTTGTATGTCCAACTTCCCCGTACTTTCGCTCAACTTGGGCCCCACACGCGTCATGTTCCTCACTAAGTATACCTGAAACCAATTGCCAGAATGAAAGTTTAAGGCGTTTGGAATTCTCTACATCGTAGTCGTGTGTGGCACATCGGATCGAAAACAATGAGAACCCGAATGTAGTCCGACCTCTCGGATTTGAGAATCTTCGACTGATAACCTTTGCAGAAATAGAAGGCCTGCTGTTACGCCCCGCGAGTCGTACGATGTGTACGTGTACCCAATTCAACACTGTTACAGTATGACTATCTCACTCAATCAAACCGATCAGTCCCCGGGACTGAATTTTCTCGTTGGAATTGTTGAACTTTATCTTTCAAGGATCCGGATGCTTCATTCTGTTG
Organism: Marasmius sp. AFHP31; assembly: GCA_024721195.1. Lineage (NCBI taxonomy): Eukaryota > Fungi > Basidiomycota > Agaricomycetes > Agaricales > Marasmiaceae > Marasmius > Marasmius sp. AFHP31. The sequence goes on from JANHQD010000020.1 coordinate 69,116, forward strand.
CCTCGCCTACGGTTCACCCCCCAAAGAATTTTACACGATACATTGGGTCTCGCCGCAATCTTTTCAAGACATTCATCGGCACCCGCCTCGTGGTGTTTCAGCCAAGGGTAAGTTGTGAAGTCATCTATCCAGCGTGGTAGATGGAGGCGGCGGTAACTGTCGTTCCGAATTTGGGGACTCAGGCCTCAGGGGCTCGAGAATAACAGTCCCAACTCAGCGCTCTCGAGTGGCACGCTGGAAGACCATAAAAAAGGTCCGGTTCATATTCGAATGTGAGCCTGGCTTCCTCTCGGCGGTGTGCCACACCACAGATGGGGTTTCCGAGCCACACTATACGTACTACGGCGCCAACCAAATATATCCGTCCCTCGGACCTCTCAGTCCTAGATCCAGCCTTCCGGGGACAGATCTGGATCTGGCAAAGTCAAATCTGACATGTAGATATAATAATATAATAATCATATAGAGTGTGGCGGATGGACAATTTTAAAGAAGTATGACCAGCTTTTCGCCTCTTTGTTCAGTACCAATCGATGCCAGTCCCCTCTCACTCCCCAATGGACTCTTCACGGTTCTATGAGACTCCAGCTCGTTTCTTCCCGTTTACGAGATCTCCCAGCTCCAGTGAATCTGCCAGGACCACTACTGCCAACTGGTACGCCGTCTAATATTTCTCGGAAGTCCCGCCCTCATCACTTCAGTAGGCCTTACATGAGCTCCCGAGATGGAGGCAGTACTCTAGGTCGTACGCAAACGTGGAATGGCTCCCACCCCAATGCCCTTCAAGTTCCGAACAACTCACCTCCCGATATGATGATGGACGCCTCTTCCCCGCCGGCAAACACTGATAGGCAGGTCACTTCGCAAGGGAATGTGATACCGTGGCCAGAAATATGCAACGGTACGTCCCTATAGAATTTATCTGTATGACAACTCGACCGACGCTGTACCCTCGCAAGGCTATGCTCCTCATACGTCTCCGGAGTGTAGTAGTTCTTCTCCCCGATTTCCACCTCCTGGTCATCAGCAACTCTCCGGAGAGCAAACAAGTGGGACCGGCAATCTAGAGTCATCGCAGAACGCGGCAACCTATTCGACCTTGAACATCGAACGGGTTCACCCCCAACATAATCCTATTAACCAGATTTCTCTCAATGGAATATCTCCTCAGTTCCGGCAGACTGTTGCCCAACCAAATGTGGTGAAATCCAGCAACCGTCGTAGGCAACTGAAAGAGGACTCGAAGCTCTTTTTCTGTTCAATATGTGGTGCCTCCTTGACGACCAAGCACAACTTGGAATGTGAGTCTCCATCATTGTCCACAGCCTCGAAGTCCGCCATTCATATCAGTGGCCTTTTTCCCAGTTCATCGTCGTGCGCACTTGGGCATAAAAGACTTCCCTTGTGAACATTGCAATAAGTTGTTCACCACGCCCTGGGATAGCAAGAGGCACGCGAAGACGTGTTCCATCAAGAGAAGCCGAGCAGAGGTCCACTAGAAACCCCATGAACCAGCGAACCTGGCCGCGAGGACAAGGATTCGTATTTCGTACTCATCATGGACCGAACTCGTGCACGCCGGAAATTGAACGGATTATTATTTGGTAATTGACTATCATTAGCTCTCGATCATAATGGAAGTACATAGTGTATGATTTTCAGGAATAGCATTAGCTAGAACGAAGAAGATTGGCTCCGATTTAGTGGCTGAAACACCGAATCGAGTTTGATCTTCACACTCATGTCGCCATGCTGTCTCCCTGAGTAACCCCCCGCCCTTTCTGCGCCTCCCCCGCGGGTCTGCCTGAGCCCATGCTAAACGTTATCATGGTCTCTGCCGACTAAATTAACTTTGAACCCGCCAAACCTGACTTCAAATAGCGACATGTATTTCTGACAAATAAGCATCCATACACGCGGTCCAGAGCTCGACGGATTTTGCGGGCTTGTTCTATACTCATTCATTGTCAAATCTCACCGGGTCGGATGTACTTCAGCATACGTACACCTTGCAACGGATACCTGAAGGCTTCCATCTACTCCACTCTTCAATATTCGACACTGATCGCATAACAAAGCAACACAGCGTGGACTCACAGCGGAGAGAACATACATCGGATCTCCCAAACATTCTCGTGAGTCACCCGCCGCAAAGTTAGGCCATAATGGATTGACTCGTGTCCCGGCGTGTTGTATGAGACTGCAAGCAATTAGGTCAATTGAAATGTGTGGTGTACAATGTGCCTGTGCCTCCTAACGTACAATACCAGCTCTATGGAAGTACGAAAGTGGTCGCCAAGTACCAGCAAGCAGGTGCCTCCGTCGAGGGACTTTTCAGCAACGGGGTCCTTGAACCTCAATAGCCATGAATTAGACTAGGCGGGAGCGTGAGTAGCGGAGATTGCCCTGGTAGGTAATGAAGTAATCGAGTCGAGAAGTCTTTTGAAGATGGAGTCATTCGCAAACTCGCAGCTCGATATTCCGTCATATAGTGAGCAAGGCACTCGATGAGACGGCGATACGACAATGCTGTAAGCGAACCAGTTCGTTATAATTTTGTGCTATAACCACTCCAGCAACCCGACCTTCCCGTTATTCTGCAAGCGGGGAGCCCCGAGACCCCCGTGAGACGGTCTTTTCGGCGACAATTTTGTATTGGTTTTGGGAGCTTTTGAACATGCGGATGGTAAACTGGTAGACTACGAAGATGGGGGCATCTGAGTGGGGATAGGCACGGATTTGTAGCGCACAATGAGGAAGAGCTCCCAAAAACGCACTCAATCATCGTACGATCCAAATCCTAGGGCTGGGAAGCAAGTCTTTGGTTTGTCATAGATTCGATGAATCGAACATCAATAGCAGACAGCAATTTGATTGGAAAAATGTGACAGACAGATTTCTGGTCGGATGTGCTAGTCTCACCCTTGATATGATTAGCCAAGTTCAATGTGTTCAGCAAAGTTGTCCACAAGCGATATATAGCTTGACGAGCGATATTCATTGATGTGCAGGAATAACATTGAGGCCTTGAGAGTTGGAGGAAGTCGAACATGGGTGATGCTGGACAAGAGGCCCGCGACGGTGGTGTATTACTAAGCAGAACCGAGCTCGGCCACGACTCGCAAGCATGGTCCTGGTCAACGTTCAACCCTGGGGATCCTTACTCGAAACTCTATTGCTTCGGCCTTTGCCGTATCTTCGAAGATCTTCAACACAGGTTGCTAGCAACATTTATGGCACGTTGTTGCTCGGGATTGTGAACTTTCCCCCCTTAACACCCAGGGATGATGAATCCATCATGTCTCATCATATTCGGCTACCTCAGCCTTCACTTGTACTCGCCTTCATGGCTATCAGTGTCCGTCCGCAGCGTGTTCCCCGATGGGATCTGGGTCCTATCCTCGTGTTCTTGACCCCGACTACGCAATCGAAAGGATTCTCGAGTTCTTGATGCGCTTTGGATTGGATCGGGAATGGGCGTACATATTAAAGGTAAAGAGTCGTGGCATTCGGTGGACCTAAAATTCACCTCGGAAAATGGAAAACCTGACGACTCTCAACGGATTCTTCCGTCCAGCTCAAGGAGGACCAAACCTTTTACCTGTTATGAGGCTGCGAGCCTCGGATCCAGCTATTAGCACCAACCCCAAGGGACCGGGCAAGTAGCATCTACTGGTACTTCCCACTCCCAGATGGACGCTGTTCGATATCACCACTTCCCGTCCGCGAACCATATTGAAAAGAAAAAACGAGGACGATCTGACAGATGATGATGGGGCCTGTCAGACTCGTCTCCGTCTCGTTTGCGTGGTATGACTCCCCGACCGTTTGTTATTTCTTGTTCTTGCTCAAGGCGTGTTGAAATTTCAGTGCGGCTGGTCATCGGCTGTTTCATCGGGTTGCAGGATTTCTCACACCCACAGCAATTCAAGGACGACTTTGCTATCCGTATCTCCAGTGAGGTCGTCGTCTGGCGTAATACAACCCGAGCCGTTTGTACGTTCCGCCAAATAATCTGGCAGGCGGGTATATAGAACTTTTCTTTTAGTCAACTTTCATCTAGAGGAATGATGGCAATCACCACCAACCTTGACCTTCCCCAGGGAATGAGATTTGGCCTTATTCATCGGCTCAGAGCCATGATAGAATTCAGGAGATGCCTCATCATCATATAATGTAGATCACCGCTTCTTTCCCGGGTTCCACCTTTCTTAACGCCACAATAGCTAAGCGTGAACTTTCCATCGCAACATTCCACTAAAATGTGACACTAACTGCTGTTTTCGTCGGTTTTATCCGTAGCAGGATCAAGATTTCGAGGCGAGGCGGTCGACAATTCTGGTTCCCCCCGTATCGTGGGACTTTTGTCGGACGCAATATAAAAGGTAAAGAGCTAACGAGAACTTTATCAGCCACTCCCACCGTCTCATCCTCACCGACTCGAAGTCTCTAATCAGTACACTCTTTTATCCTTCCTTTCGTTCTATCATTATGTATCACTCCTTTCATTCCTCGATTAGGTACGGTTGTTGTTCCATAACACTGGGAACGACGCACTAATGTTTTCCTTCTTCCCCCGCCAGGACTCCCTCCCCCTCTGTCGATGACTTCAGTCGCCAAGCTACTAGAGGCTTACCTCCTACGCATGAGATCACGACAACTCAGCCCCCAAATCTCGAGAACCAGCTCTACGGTCCCTACCCCATCGCCGACGGCCATATTTACGAAGCTCCCGAGACCAGTGGGTTCATAGGGATGGAAAGCGCGTCGCAAGGTGTCCAGTCTCAGAGAGATCTTGGAGATCGCTACCTCAGAGGCAATGCTGGGTTACAGGGCATCGCCTCAGTCAGTACGTAGTCATCTTTCTTCTCTCTTCATCGCGCTGATCCATTTCCTTGTTGCTCCCTCGAGTTCATAGCCATCCCTTCAATCTGGGGTATGATAGTTCATCGACATCCCCCGTCTCCTCCAACTCCAGCTCCTCGCCGACGTACGAGCATTACCCTTCCCCTGCACCAATATATCAAGGGGAATATCCCGTCTCGAACTGGGCACAGAACTTCGATCCCTCCGTACATTCCCCAGAGCGGACGACACTAGGACAAACCCTTCAGTACAGGAGAACCAACTCAGTCGAGTTGGGGTTGCTCCCTCCGGAGACCGCAGGCCCCCTCCGTCGTCCGAGGCAAGTAGCCTCTGATAGAGTTCGGGCTCAGGCGCTCGCTCGTAGGAAACCGTTGCCCAAGGGCCGCAAGCTTTTTCATTGCACTGTCGAGGGCTGTGATGCCGATTTCACAGCCAAGCACAACCTAAACAGTGAGCAGCACATTCTTTTTTTGACTGCTACAGTACTATCCCGGCCGACCAACGGTGATAGCCTTGGCTAGGCCCAACGTCGACTCGGAAAATCCCCTCCTTTTTCACGTCCTCGATCGTTCCGCCGCTTGTATAGCCCGTTCTTTCTGCTTTCTGAAGCTGACTCTCTTTACAAAGATCACATGAACTCGCACGGTGATTTCAAGCCATACGGGTGCGGACATTGTGGTCGACCATTCACGACCAGTTCTGACCGCTCGCGCCACATCCGAGAACACTGCCCCGCGTTGAAGAAGACGAAGGTCGCTGCGTAAGGTGACGACGACGGTGAATATACCCTCCCCTGGTGGTAGTTTTACAGTTTCCTATGTTTTTTCACGTCTCACGCTACTCATTTTGTCCCGAGATATTCTTTTTCTGTCTTCGGGACTTTGATGTTTTAACATTTCATGATTTCACCGGAACGGCTAGACCTCTCACGAAGTAGTATGATGCCAGACATCACATTTGGACGCTTTGTAACGTATTTTAATGTAGCACGGAACTATAGTAGGTATAGTAGGTAAAAGTAGTTTTAGTTACAAGATTTCCACATTGTTCTCCTACTCTCGTGTCCAATTCAGAGAGTGCTGTTGTACTTCTCGAACTCCGCTGACGCTCGGAAACGCGCCCTGCTGATCATAAAAGTTCCTTGAATGAGGAGGTTATCTTTAGACTGAGAAAATTCCAGAATCAAGAGCTGTTCGGGGAGAGGTAGTTCACAAGTGGTCTCTGAGGCGTGTGAGAAAGAAGGTTCTTCTGAATGACAATGTTCATCATCGATTCTATCTCCGGTATCCGCGTTTCTCATGCATCCTTGATCTACGTCTACGATCAGTTTACTCGAATCCCTTCCTGAAGGAGCCAGTATAAGGCCTATTTTCACCCCTTTCACACCTTCAGTTCACGCTGTACACGGCGGTACCGCTTTGGCCTGACAACGGAGTCGACAGCCTTTTCTTCCTTGCACATAAGGATTGGACGTTTGATGCGGATACTGGAGGAAACCGAAAAGATATCTGTGGTATAGGTGCATCTTTGGAAGTTTGTGGTACTATGCCATGTCGACTGAACCCACTATAGGGCAACTCAAGAAAATGCTCTTCCTGCTGGCGACTTCCAAGCATCCACAACTCTTCAACTTGATTTTATATCGCTCAACTTGCAGCATCTTGGCGCGATAACTCTTCAACGCCTCGAACGTCAGCATGACGGTGAAGGAAACGGTCGTTAAGGACACCGAGGCTGTTCACTTCTTCCAGTTCGTAACCAATTCGTGGTTCGTCGCAGTTCGTTGGTTCATATACGCGGAGGCCTCGCACTGAATATCACCTCACGAACTGCAACGAACTGGCGAACTGGTTGCGAACTGTAAAATTGAGCAGTTCTACTACTAGTGGGGCTATCAGTCATAGGTGCATTTCGGGGGGGGCCCAAAATTGGTCCACTCACCTCCTGTCGACAAGATGTCCAAAACTCTCAAGCCTAGTATGACGATAACAGCAAAGTCGACATCTCTTCCTTTTTTCTCTTCTACACCACCTCACATTTGGACAACGAAGGCAGACACGGGTTCGCCAAACGATACATTGAACAGGATGGGCCGACCGCCAAAACCGAGATGGAAAAGCACTGGGGGGATTTGTCAAAGGAGAAGCGACAGGTGGGCTCCAAGTCTTATCTTTTTCTTGCGTCGCGTCCTATCTTTTCGGCCCTTTGGACTCATAGGTCCAGTCGCAGCTTCATTTTTACTGACCCTTCAATTCTTCAGATAAACCAAAGGCTCGGGAGCAACTTCACAAGTGTCGAGAATATTAAGAACCCGAAGGAACGGCAGCAGGAGAAGGCGGCGAGTTCATATGTAACGACTCAGAAAATACTCTCATCTTCGCCCTAAGAGAGCAGCTGGATGGTATGCTTTGGTTCTTCGACAAGGGCACTGAGCGAAATTGACCTTGCTTATAGGGTCGGTCCAGAATCAAGTTGATGACAAGGTCTCGGACCTTCAAAGCTGGTTCCGACCATCATGATTAACGAAGCCTTGCAGTAGACCTTTCCCTCGTCCTCCTGCCACCTCTATCCCTTCCTTCGTCGTACAGGAGACGGTTCTCAGATGTGTTTCATGCATATCTCGACTCCACGAACCCGAATACGCGTCGAGTACCACTTATGCCGCCATGCTGCTGTATAGTTGCGCTCCGACGCAAACGCAACCTTCTGAAGAGAGGCCGTCCTACTCCTGCCACAAGCAGCAATTGACTGACTTCCACTCCGTTCACCAAGGATCGTCGATATGTCGTCGAACCCAGATTACCGGTGGCGTTGGTGCCTCGCGAAGATCCCATTGCCTCATGGCCTTGCTTTGGGATTTGTTATCCGGGCAGGCCTGGTCAAATACTGCTCAACGGTGTCCCCTTCAGCCTGTCGATTCATCCCTCTGGCCTCCTACCCGACATTGAGTATCCGTGCAGCTCGCACCACCTCACTCAAATGGATTCACGGTCGGAGTCGAGCATCACGGCGTCTCTCACGTTCCTCCTGCATGCCCATACATCGTGCGACCTTTGAGCACCCCGCCTTCACCCCTCGTTCTTGTTAGAATGACGAGAAGGCGTTGCCTGCGAGGGTCGTTCTATGTAGATACTGCTACTTGCCAATGGTTGTCTGCTTCCCCCACGTCGTATCCATTTCTCCATTTCATGATTCCTTGGTGCCCGCCTCAAAGTTACCATTCGATACCATTTTTACGCGCCCATGTACTCCTGCTTCATTTACCCCCTCAGCTACGTAGACCGAATAAATATATTCGAGATGGTACTAGAACTCGCCAGGGACGGCGTTCATTTGAAATACTTTGACTGTCGGCGGCCAGATTGAATTCGAGGCCTGTGATAGGCCAGAGCATCCACGTGCCGGTACATCCCGGGCAAAATCGTTACTTGCGCTTCCGCCTGTCTGCTCGCGTCCATCTTCCTCTTTTCCTTTTCCCGTCACCAAAAAAGTAGACTTGGTTTATCCTCTCTTCCCTATCTATTCCTCGAAATAATGCAGGCTCTCCGTCTGGCACGTCCCACTGCACGTCTACTCCAATCTCAGGCAACCAGGACTCTCGCAACAACCGCCAACCCCTCACACGTCGCCTCGGCCAGCCATGCTTCGCCTGCTCCTACACGGGTCAACAAGCAGTCGTCTATAATTCCCCTCGGAAATGTTGAGGCTCAGTGGGAGAACATGAGCGTAGAGGACAAGACCACCGTGCATGAACAGCTAGAGGAAATCATGAAGAAGGACTGGAAAGAGATGTCGGTCGATGAGAAGAAGGCTGGTGAGTTCATTTCTAGCCTCTCCTACTTGCACTGTGAAGCTGAATAACGTGCTTTCTTCTATTTTTCGCCCTTTTCTCGCGGTCGTCGTTCGATGACAGCGTACTACGTTTCATTCGGTCCTCACGGTCCCCGGGCACCGACAAGCAAACCAGGCGACAACTACAAGATCTTTGCTACCGTCGCTGGTCTCATTGGTCTCACTGGTGTCCTCACCGCTGTCCTCCGGTCGTTCGGTGCGTTTTTCTCTAATTTTTCTCGTTTTTCTTTCGTGTTCCACTGACGTCAAATCTGCTCGTCCTCTCTCTCTTTCTTGTCTTATCTGTATCTTGGTTCCGGTCGTGTTCATGGTCCTACAGGTCAGGAGACACCCAAGTCGATGAGCAAAGAATGGCAGGAAGCTACGAACGAGAAGGCTTTGGAGGCCAGGATGAACCCTATCTCTGGTACGTTTCCTTGTCCAGCTTCGCGTTTTCCGTGCACTGACCATTCTCCAACTTTCGTAAACAGGTATCGCATCAGAAGGCTACAAGGGCAAGGGCTTCATCACCGAAGCCAAGTAGAATGCTCGAGCTCG
>JANHQD010000022.1:0-64118 GCA_024721195.1 Marasmius sp. AFHP31
GAAGGAAGAGGTATACGATTTTGCCTTCACCATCGGGGTCTTGAACGACTGCTGAATCGAGGATTTTGATAATATTCGGATGTCTATGGGAGCCAAATCAGTGGCCGTAAAATGATTGATGGCATGCATGTTACTCACTTGAATCTCCTATACGCTTCAACTTCTCGCATCGCTTCCTTGACACCTTCAGATCCAGTCGGACACCTGATTTTTTTCAGAGCAAATTGTCTCTACGCGTTTGGGAAGGGAATCGTTGGTCTGTTGTCTTCTTCCGTGGGTAGCGTTGGCGGTAAACTCACCCCACTGTGCTCATCCTGAGCGAGATAAACGAACGAGAATCCACCTTCTCCGAGAACTTTGACGATATTGACTGTTCAATTGTCCAATAAACCCACCAGCCTGTCAGTTCCGCCTACGGAGAAATCCTTCCAATTTCACTCACACGTTCTCCCATTGATCTTGACCTTCGCGGACTGCTGACATATACACGATGAGAGCGCCCATATTGCGTCTTTGGCCTGGTCTTTGAGCGAGTCGAGGGTACGAAGGAGGTTGCTGGGTAGAGCCATCGTGTTGATGGGACGTTGGTAGGAGTTGAGAACAACGAGCGACGGTCGTGCGCAAGACGTTACACGTGACCACAACCCCGCCCTTCCCACTGGCACCCGACGCGCTTTCGCCAGCAAATCTCCAAGTTGATTTGCTTTTCCATCTTGAACTTCGGCTTCAGGCTTGAATCATGTCTATGTACCTGCGGTGGCAAGCCGGGGCCCCATGCTTGTCTTCGTCATAGGCCGGTTGGGTTACAAAAGGTTGCATATGCCGTTGGCAATCAAACGCGAGGGTTGACCAAAAACCACCAACAATGAGCGCGTTCATGGGCATTATCTTCAAGTGTCTGCCATCCAATGTGTAACAACGACCCCCGAATACCTAGTTCTCCTCGTGTCACTCTCGCCACAACCGCCGAACTTTTACAGCAACCGCAATTGAAACTCGCGTCGTGAAAATCTCAATAATGGGTCTCACCATACCAGTGGTCGAGGTGGAAAGCTTCTTGAATGAGGGCCCCGTTCCGATCGTCTCTCGAGATGCGGTGGATAAGATATAGGATGAGCTGCAGAAGATGGGCTGGAACGTCAAGGAACGATGTCGCATTGCTGCTGGTGACACGATTGGCTGGGAAGGTGGGGACGCGTGGTCAGTCAGAATGGACGTGGGGATGGTACGCCGATGGGGACCCAGGGAGACGCGAACAGTGAGAAGACGCCGCGTACATGCACATCCAGGACATATCCGGCTGTATTAGTCAAAGCGGCGGATCTGATGCTCGTCGTCGCTTTCGATTCGGTCTATCAACTGATGACTGCCAGACGCGCTTTTGGTACTTCTCGAGGGCGGCCTGGTACGCTACCGCAATATTCGACTTCATACAGGTTCGTATCTTTCAGTTGCGTGTAATTATGGTAGAATCGACCGACAGAAGATACCAGAGTCGGACAGACTTCAAACCCCCTCATACAATTCATTCTCGCTCTGTCGTTTGCTTCGAGGGAAAAGATGGGATACGACCCAACGGTGCGACGTCTCGAACTCGAGGGTTTATGGGCTTACGATTACCCAGTTGTCGACACTGGTGGAAAGGAAGCTTGGTTCCGCATGGGGCAGAGGCTTTGTGCCTATCGCTCGACCCAGATACTGGGTCAGGGCTCCCGCGTCTGAGGGGATTGCGTGCTAGATGCGAGCGGGCTCTCGATTGAAAACGTCGTCGACGGCAAAAGGGTGCGGAGGACAGTGGTTCTCAAGAACTAGTGGCTTCCTCTCCGTTGGAGTCCGATACCCAAGACAAAATCATTGCCAGCGCTCTCTCTGTCCGTGGTCTGGAGGCTACTCAGGACGGGAAACTGAGGAAATATTTCATGACCATTCTACACGATATCATCATTCAGGTAAAAGAAGGGAATGGCCGCGCGAGGCTATGTTCGTTCAGAGCGCCGGATGGAGAACTATGGGTAAAGGCTTCTGCCTACGTTACACCAGAGGCGGACATCTGCGTTCACAGGGCCCGAAACACTGTCGGGCGGTCTTCAAAGAAGTCGGTCTGCGATTTGCATCAGTGATCAACAGGTTCTTGTAGATTGCTTGGTTGACTCCCTGGAGGGTGAGCTGTCGCTCTAATGCCTGGAATCTGATTCCCCATACTCACGATATCTTCTCGTAGCACTGAGGATCCTTTACGACGCCAAATGAGACCATCGAGACATCTCAGTTGAAAACCTGCTTCGTTGCTACCATAAGCCCGACGATGCTCTAAGGGCACGTATGTATGCAAGATCACCGACTTGGAATGTGCTCAACCATTCCTGGCTGAACAAGGACAAGATGCTAGCTATCGTAAAGATAAGATAGTGAGACTACTTCTCCATCGCATACTGTTTCCAGACTCATAATATCCGCAAGGGTACACCTGCCTTGATCTCGGTCGCTATCTACTCCGGAATTGTGATGGGATGTCGAGCTCAGATATCTCTTGCCTTGTAGAACTCCCCTTTGACTGCGCAGGGCCATGAGCCCTCCTATCGTGCACGAAGGAAGCCATGTCGGACACTGTGAAATAGGACGTTGGATGAATTTGTTGTACTTTTTATATGTATATCCTGAGGTGGGTTGCTTCCGCAGTAGAGAACTACGTCGAATTGCGTCGAGTGCTCCATCGTAAGAAGTTTGAATTCAAGAAGCGGGACCCTGGTGGTGGGACTGATGCCTGGGCGCCTACAATCTCAAACAAGTTACATAATTTTCCTAGCTTTCTGCTCTCCGTCGCGTACGCCGTACATCGCGTCTTCGTGTCGTTGTAGGCTATTCACTACAGATGGCTCCTAAGATTGTCATTCGTGTTCCCGGTTCCTCTTCTCAACAGCAGCCTACGCAATCCTCAGGCAAAATTCACATACCGCCCAAACCAAAACCACAGCCCTCTACACCGACACTGAAACATACAGTTGTCATTCCTCCAATCAAGGCATCTGCATCACCAAAGCCACCCGTATTGAAAGGAAAAGGGAAAGAGAAGGCGAAATTAGAAGAAGAGCAAGAGGCGTCAGACCAAGACAGAGGCCAAGAAATAGAGCCTCAAACTGAAGCCGAGACGGAGGTTGATGTCGACGTCGATGTCGATGTCGAGGTGAAAGAAGCCAACGAAGAACCTCCAGCATCTCCTTCGCCTCCACCCCAAGCAAGTTTGACGCCCTCAGCTCTCCCACCACAAACACTCGAGACACCCCAACCACCAGTCCCATTCCAGATACCTGTGCCCGTTAAACGAGGTCGAGGACGCCCACGAGGAAGTGCTCGTGGGTCTATTATCTCTCGCGCGAACACAAGCACGATTCATGAGGGGAGCCCTCTTCCTGATGGTACCAGCACCCCCACTGGCCGCGGTCGTGGACGTGGAAGGGGTCGTGGACGCGGTAGAGGCCGCGGTGCTCTTAAAGTCCGACTCTCGACACGCGAAGGGGAAGAAGGAGACGGAACAGGCAGCGAAGCCGGCTTCGAAGATGTCATGGACATCGACGAAGACGCAGACGGAGAGAAAAGAGCACCGATCGCTGGCGGAAAACCTTTCCAACGAATTCAAGGACAAATCTACATCATTGAAGGAGACGAATTCATCACACCTGACGACCCCAAGGGCGACGAGAAAATCGACCGTTGGGGAAATCTTTTGGGAGGTCGTCGATTCAAGTCGAATACCTTTGTTCTACCGAACCGACATCCTCAGAGAATGTATATGCTTGCTATAGATGCTGCACGGACTAGCGGGTTTCGAGATTCTCTTTATTACTTCCGACGTAACCCGCTCGCACTCAAGCTCAATGCTACCCCAGCTGAGAAGGAGTATCTCATCGCAGAGGGGAAATTAGGATCACATCTAAGGACAAGGAGTGTAACCCTCGTAACGGCTAGGAGCGCGTTCAAGTTGCATGGGAGTAAGATGTTGATTGGTGAGTGCAGATCATCATGGATTGACAACCTTGGCTAAGTACTATTCTGCAGATGGTAGATGGGTGACAGATGATTACTTCGAGGATAAGGTACTCGCCGAGATCACCAGTCGTGGCCTGCAACCCGGTGATCTCGTCGGAGAACTCCCAGATCCGAACGCTGCGTCTGCATCTGCGAAGGCTGCATTAGACTCTGTTCTTCCGACTATAGCTGATTCCGGGGGAGGGGGGTCTATATACAAAGCAGGAGGGCCGACCACTATCTTTGGTGGAAGTGGTTGGGGACCCTACAGTGACGGGCCGTTGAATGCGGTCAGGAAGAGTGTACTCACCAGAGATGGGGTGAACGAGGAGAATTGGATGCGGAGGATGGCCGAGAAAGTCACCGAGGCTAACGAAGAGTGGAGGAGGGTCAGGGAGAAAGCGATCGGAAGGTTAGGTGATCAGGTTGAAGGCGCTGGAGTGGAGAGCTCAGATGCAAAAGGCAAGCAGAGGGAGGATCCGAATGCTATGGCTGTCGATCTCGGAGCACCTGGTCCCGCGATGAAGAGGCGTAAATTAGTACAGTCTACGGCGTTAGATACCGCCCCGGGACCTGCGTTGGGCAGTTATGACCCTCACACTGGTTTGACATTCTGTACGTCCAGGGCTCTTTTTCACTACCCCGCTCTCGATCTGACTGACACCCTTGCCATAGACCGATCATCAACCCAACCAACCCGCTCGCGAATGGAAGGTCCTCTACCCGATTCTCGCCCAGTACTGGGAGGCACGAAAGCGGGCAATTTGGGATGGGGATTGTTGTGGTTGGATACTGTTATGGATGTGCCTGCTATCCCAGATCATTCTACGCAGTCGGGCAGTGCCGATGCCAAGGAAAGCAACCATACTAGGGAATGGTTGTTGCCAGGAGGGGAGGAGAGAGAGAGGTTGCTAAGGGAAGTTAGAGCTGCTGGCGTTGCTTGTTGATTGGGAGACCATTCAGATGCAGGCTTGCTCACTCTTATTCTGTATTCTACCATGCCTCCTCGGCGACGTGCTCACGACTTGCGAACATGTGTTTTCGTAGATTGGGATGTTCGCTGCGAAATCTAGGGGAATTAACCGGGATCCGAACAACCGACGCCTTTGAACCGTCAGTTCTACGTTCTCTAAAGGATATATCATAGTGACTCTTCTCAGCTTCTGAATCGCATGGTCTGATAGATTCTGCCGTTCAACAACTACAACAACTCTCACGATGCCCCTGTTTGAGTTCCAAGGTCACCCGAGTCCCCTGTAGCTTCCACTGTCATCCTCCAAGCTCTTCTCCTAAGCGAACGAACTGAATCTTGGAAGCACAGGTCGTTCCTCTAGCCTCCGGTATACAGTCAAACTGCCCCAAACGGGTAATCGGGGACTGGCTGGCAGTGCTATTTGCCAGCCACTGATTGATGGAAATCGACCAAGATACCAATGCAACTCGACTGTGCCACGCAGTCAATCAACGACCTGAGCAGAAAATGCCATACGTGTGGAATCCGTCAATACTTTTCGGAAACATGCGCTGTCGCTGGACCACCTGCCAGCGGCTAGTTTTTACATTCAGTCGCCAGGTCTGGTAACCGGTAACCATTTCATTGAAACCCAAATCGGATTCTATCAGGTACGAATAGGGGACAAAGACTGTATAAAAGCAGGTCATAAGGACCCGTTTTTTCTTCAGCGATCGCATCGTCCATCCTTTCTCCCAGACTCTTTTCGTCTTCCTCTTCCTAAAGCAACTTTCACAAGGCTGAGCCTTTGCAGGACTGTTTTCACTTTCAAACAAACACCTTCTTTCGCTTTGACGACAAACCTCAATACACTCTCTTTCATCATGAAATTCTCACTCATCCTTGCTCTCATCTCCGTCAACTGTGAGTTGTCTTCTTTTCTTGTCGAAGGGACCATATAATGACCCTCCTTCCTCTTTTAGTCGCCACGGCTGCTGTCATCCGCCGACAGGGTACCGGAACCCAATTCATCACTGGCCCTTGCAAATCCGACGCAGACTGTGCCTCGGGATGCTGCGCCTTCACAACTGGCAAATGTGCTGGTGCCATCGTCGCTCTCGAACGTGACGGTGGCTGCGGATTCGGCAATGCCGCACCCAACGACGATGCTGCTCGTAAGCTCCGTGGCCAACCCCCTCGTGCTCCAGGAGACGTCTTCGTCCCACCCGGCGGTGCTGCTGCACCCCCCGCGGGTGGTGCTACCCCCCCTCCGACTAACAACGGCGGTGCAGGAGGTGCTGCTGGAAGCGGCAAGCCCGCTGGTACGCAATTCATCACTGGCCCCTGTGCCAACGACGGTGAATGTGCTTCTGGATGCTGTGGATTCAAGACTGGCAAATGTGCCGGCGCCATCATCGCTCTCGAGCGTGACGGTGGGTGTGGGTTCGGTGATGCCACTCCCAACGATAACGCCGCTCGTGTTCTCCGTGGCCAAGCCCCCGCCCCCGCAGGTGGCGCTGCCCCCCCTCCTCCCCCCGCCAACAACGGCGGTGCTGCTGGAGGTGCTGCTGGAAGTGGCAAGCCTCCTGGTACTCAGTTCATTACGGGCCCTTGTGCCAACGATGGAGAGTGTGGTTCTGGGTGCTGTGGGTTCAACACTGGCAAGTGTGCTGGTGCTATTGTCGCTCAGGAGCGTGATGGCGGATGTGGGTTCGGGAATGCGACTCCCAACGATGACGCTGCTCGTAAGCTCCGTGGTCAGTAAACGCTTTCCACCGTTGGGAGTTATGAGTGTATATACATTGTAGGTTTTATTACCTTGTAGGTTTATTCTGTGCTTCTTTTGTTGCTTAGGATACCAAACTTTGGAATGGCCAAGAGAAAAATTCGAGAAATCCTTCTGGATGACGTCTGAAATGTTCGCAATCAGCCAATCTACTGGGTTTCCCGTCCCAACAGCATCGATTACTGGATATACTGCACCTCTTAGGAGTACCAGTATTGCAAGTCATCTTCATGATCAATCGAAGTTGTCCAACTTCGGCAATCCCCATTTACACCTGGCCTCACTGTCTTGTCCATGTTAATTCCTAATCGAGCTTAATCGGAATCTCTCCCATCGCCCGCAATGTGTCGTTGGTTTGCGTACATCAGTGAACACGAACCAGCTGTAAGTGCTCGTTGATTCTGAAATTAGTATCGATATCTCCCTCGCTGCTGACCGATCACACGCAGCTCCTTGAAGACGTTCTCATTCGACCAGACCACTCCATCGTGAAACAAGTCGAGAAGCACTACCTTCCCAAGCTATTCCATCACGTCGATAAAGAGAGCGACAAAGAACAACGTGCCGATATCGCAGCTCGGAACCTATACTTCAATGGGTGAGTATCTCTGCTCGCGCTTTGAGAAGGCATATCTCATCCCCTGCAGCGACGGTACCGGCCTAGCCTTCTACACACCCGTCGCCTCCTCCTACGGCACCGCTCGGCACCCTCTCCCCCAAACCTACAAGACGACGATGCCCCCAACAAACGACATCAACTTCCGCTCTCTCTGTAGTAACACGTGTTCTACGACCATCTTCGCTCATGTCCGTATGGCCACCTCAGATGTCCATCAATTCAATTCGCACCCGTTCACATTCGGAAGACACATCTTCATGCATAACGGGGGTATTGCCGAGTTCCCCAAGATACGCAGAGCGATGGGTGCCAAGATGGGGGAGAAGGCGTTTGGCAATGTACGTGGGACGACGGATTCAGAGTGCTTGGCGGGGGTGTATATGACGCACCTTACCGGTCCCAACGAAGATTGGGACAAGGAGTACACCCTGGAAGAGATGAAGACCGCGTTGGAGAAGGCGATCGCGGACGTTTTCGAGATACAGACCCAGCTCGTTCCCGGTGTGACCAGGGACAAGATTCCTGCTTCTAGTTTGAATCTGTGTACGACGGATGGGAACAAGTTGGTGGCGTTTCGGTTCAGGAATACGGGAGATGCACTGGATAACGATGAGGAGCAGCCGCCGTCGTTGTACACGTCCACTACGGCTGGGATAACTCTCAACAGGAAGTTTCCTGGACACCCAAATTACGCGCGAGGTACCGATATTCCGATGGACTTCGCGGCAGGACTGCTTGGGAACGACACAGTAGCGGCTGAGGAGCACAAGGATCATTTGATCATTTCAAGTGAGCCTACGACAAGAGACGACGACGAGTGGACTTTGGTGCCCAAGAATGAAGCCGTTATGGTGCGGTTTGACGTGGACGGAAACCTGGACTGGAGGACAGAGAAAATTGACATTCCAGGCTTCGAGGGAGTTTGAGAGTGGTTGGTCGAAACAGGAATTTAGCGCCCACCAAGACAATTTCAATGCACTGCAGAGTCCGGACAACGGAAACACGTGTATTTTGTATTTATCGTAAAGCAGAATCAGAAGCAAAGACGACCAGAACATGGAAACTACTAAAGCAGTATCACTGTTCAGAATCGAGATAGCAAACATACACAGAAGGATTCAGAAACCAAAACATCATCGATATCGTAAATATACTTTCCGATGGATGGTCAGATGCACGATTTATTCGTCGTCTTCATCATCGTCATCGTCAGCTTCCTCGAGCCACTGGAGAGAAAAATGCCACGTCAGCCACATGTTTGATCTCACAGCGCCACGACACACCTTCAAGAAGGGCTCGCTAGCCTTTCGGACCTTCTTGCTAGTCTCCTTGTCGACGTACTTCTTGCTAACGTGGGTGCCCCACTGAGTGACAACTTCCTCATCGAGGATATCGGCTTGGTAGAACGCCATGAGAATCTTCGGGACGGCAGGAATGAGGTCCGGGTAGGTCATGCCCACGAGGCGCTCGAGACCACCCAGAAGAGACTTTTGATGTCTCTCGGAGGTGACGGCCTAGTGTATAATTGTTAGAAAGCGAAGTGAGATCGATAGAGAAAAATATACCTTGGCAAAGAGCGGGTTGTACTTGGGGATCTCCGCAACGACGTCTTCGGTGAAGAGAGCCTGGACGAGGACGAGAACCGTCTTGTGCTTCTTCTCGATACCGAACTCTTCCGCCTTCTTGTAGATCTGTACAAGGAAAGCCTTGGTGTCTTCCTCACCGTCACGGTTCTCCTCGATCCATTTGCCCAGTTGACTGTAAGGGCTGTTAGCATCGTCGTCGCTGCCATCGTCGTCTCCGTTGACATTGAGATTGCCCATAGCGCTTTCCATCGCCTTCATGCGTTGCTTGACCGCTTCGGGCGATGTGTCAGCCGACCAGTCCTCCTTGGACAAAGTTGTTTCAGCGTTGAGATCTTTCGCCTCCGCTTTGATCTTCCTTGTCAACTCATCGTCGCTCTCCGCACCACCATCAGCGCCTTCTTCACCCTCCTCAGGCGTCCTATCGCCTCCGCCACCAACGCCCGAAGCAGCACCCGCAGCATCCTTCCTCTTGCTACCCTTCTTGGCCTTGACAGGCGGATTCTTCAAGATGAACGTCGTCAACTTGTGCCTCATATCGATGTCCGTCCTCTCCCCACAAGCCTTGCAGTCACGAATGATATGCTCGTTCCTCCCTTGCTTGATGATGATCAACTCTGTCTCTGGGTTTTTGCAACTCTTGCAAAGGACGAATTTATCGATGAACCCATCGAGGAGTTCTCTGAGACGGTTAGCGTCGTGGGCGCCGTTGACAATGTAGCGTTCGTTCTTCTCGTCGAAGGAGGTTTGTGCGCCTAGTTCGCAGCCGAAGAACTTTGTTGGGTAGGTTGCGGGGCGGGAGAGAGCGCGAGCGACGTCAGCCATGTTGGGGATGACAGTTTTAATGCCGTTGCCTTTTCCTTCGATTTTGGTGGTGAGGAGGGGCATGCTGAAGGGTACCCATAAGGGAAGGTTCCTAAAGGAGGAGAGGAACTGAAGACTGACCGGTAACGATAGAACTTGTCATCGACATCACGACGAATGTTAACTATGCCAGAAGCCATTTTGGACGAGTAGGAGTGGTAAATTCAACGCTGCGACGAGAAATGAATATGAGAACGTGTAAGAAGAACGGAGCTTGAGGGAAACTCACAAGATTGGGAGATTTACAAGAACACGAATTCTTATGTCTGGATATACTTATTGGCGGCCTAAGCATGAAATTTCCTCTGCCTTGACAGAAGGGATAAGATGTTAGAAGGGGGGAGCGCGAGGACGAAATTGTGGAGGATGTGTCCTTGGTGTCGAACTGCAAAGGAAGTTTTCGGAAAGGTGCAAGGTGGTGGTGGTTCCGTTACAAGAGGAGAATCGCTGCGTCAGCAAACGAAAAAATATCTCCCAGCTCCAGGGGCTGTGCAGCTGAGCCATTTGCCGAGGTTCCACGCACCCGTCTCCCTCAAAGTCCGTCCCGTCAGCAATTCTAACCACCATGTAAGCAGTTTTTGGAAATTCTACACAGTTCTTCGGGCTTGACAGCGTACAATACGTACAGTTTTTGCTCATATACAGGCATAAGCGACCGGAAAGTCCTCCGAGCTCGGACATTACACCATAACAGCCTCCAGAGCGCGCCCTGATGTCCAAAGACCTCAAGCTTGACGATATTTGGGACACATCTGATGGCCTTGAGACGGATATCACCTTGGAGAAGAAGCCAAAACCCATTAAACCTCATGCATTGGAACCTACAAAACGATTTGCGAGTCTAAAACTCTCTACAAGATCCCCAACTCGACAGTCAAGTTTAGGGCCCCTCGCGTCACCCTCTTCCCCGGATTTACCCAAGGATGCTAATGTTGGGGGTCGTCCTGGGCTGACTAGGTCGCTGACATTGCCAAAGGTGTCAGCGTCGGAGAGCAATCTGAATAGCAATGCCGGGAGATCTTCGAGGATCAGGACCGAGGTCGAGATGCTGTCACTAGATCCCGTTGTATTGGAGAATATCAGACGGTGGATACTGGGGATAGCCATAGGTGCGCTCGAAAGGACTGTTGAGCTTTGCATCCACTGATATAAACTCCGAACTTGTAGTCGAATTCGACCTGGACCATGGACCAGTCCTTGCAGCTGTATTTCCAGACCTCGATCTCGCTCCTGAGGAATCTTCCAACATGTGCGTGCGTCGTGGGCTTTGGTATGACGTCCTCTTATTCAACTCCAACAGAGCCTTTTCAGCCTTTCCGGATTCCCTTCAGTTTGATCAGGGGTCTCAGAACCATTCGTTTCGAATACGCGAAGCACACTCTCGACCCAGCAGCTTGGACGGTTTTCTCTACGGTTTTTCCCACTTCACGCAACGGAGGGATTCTCAATCAAAACGAGGGTACGAACAGGTGCTTCAGAACGCTCTTGTCTCGATTTCACCTTCTCATTTCTTTTTTTGTAACTCACAGCGCTCAGCGGTCATCCTAACGCATCACCCTTACCCATCTCTCTACACCTCTCTGTCCTACGTATTCGGGCCCTTGTTTGAAGCACATGGGACACCCATGCTGGAAACAGCCTGTCACAGCATCGCGGGATGGTTTGTCTCACTCTCGCTCTATCTGGAGACGCTTATTGAAAATTCACCCACCGTCTCCCAAAGAACAGGCCGAATCCCACTGGAGGATCAGTCCTCGAACTCGGATTTCTTGGTTCGGTTCTCTATCTAGAGATCCCACCGACGATCGACAGTCAACAACTCACCGATACGTCTTCTTTCAAGGAAAAATACGATCCTAAACTACATGTAAGTAACCCCACTTTTGCGCGATTTCGTTCTCTCTCACCCTAACTCGTCCTTATTTTTCCAACTTGTCGTCATTCATTTCGTAGCTCCTGGCCTCCTCGTCCCCTTTCTATCCACCTCCACTACTCCTCTTCGAAGCCTCTTTATCCCACCTATGGTCCATCTGGGAATGCCTCGTCCTTGGGGAACCTCTCTTCATCTACGGTTCTTCCCCCGT
Organism: Marasmius sp. AFHP31; assembly: GCA_024721195.1. NCBI lineage: Eukaryota > Fungi > Basidiomycota > Agaricomycetes > Agaricales > Marasmiaceae > Marasmius > Marasmius sp. AFHP31. Next base: position 11,915 of record JANHQD010000022.1, read on the forward strand.
TCAGACTAGCCAAGCCGTATGGTGGTTTCGAGATTTACTTCGCCCCATCCCGCTAGCAGGAGACATACGTCCCTACTTCACGATTCACGACCAGGATAACACGCTGATCGTGAACAAGCTCCCACCGAAAGCAGGCGTGCTGTTGGGTGTTACGAATCCTCTGTTCTACAAATCGTGTTCGCATTGGCCGCACATCCTCAGTTTGGGAAGGAACGTGAAGTAAGTCGTTGGTTCAGTCGTTAAGAGACGCACCACCAACCCTCATTCGTCATTTCCTCTAGACACACGGCAGGTGTGAACGGCAAATCCCTGAATGCCCTACCAAATCCTGGGCCTGCACCTGGGTGGAAGACCTCGACGCATAAACGGTATATATCCAAAGATCGGACGCTACTCAAACAGCTTGAAGATGCATGTGCCAAGGGCACAGAACAAGATAGTACGTCCTTCTCTCCCCCCTCCCCCATCTACATATCTTCCATTTCTCACACGCACCGCAAAACAGAACTCCACGCTTCCCTCCTCCTCCGACGCCATTTCTGTTCTCGGACAAACGAACTCTTGATCCCACTATCTCGATACCTGAATACACTTATACCCACACCCTCCGAGGTCTCCCAGTCTAGATTGGGAGGAGTCGCCGATACCGACAAACGGTTGAAACTGAAACCATTCAACTCGGACAACTTCTTCGCGTCGTTGAAGGCGTACGGGACGACGTTGCCGTTCAGGTCGAATAGTAAACGGAATGAATTTTATGAACGGTGGGCTTTAGTCTACCCCTCTTCTTTTACCCGCTCTGATGAACGAGTTTTGTAGGTGGTTGAAAACCCGGGCGTTTGGACTGTGGCTTGGGGAACAGGAACGGATTGTACAAGATGTTTTGAGGGAGAGGAGGAAGGAGGCCTTTGAGGGGTCGAATGTTTCTTAGATACTTGCTTTCATTCACATATCTTCTGTATACCAGCCACATACATGATTTGGATAATTAGGATTCATAGGAATTGGATTGTTATGTTTGTACGTTTGAACATTTAGACCGGGATTTTACAAGTTCGAGATGCCTCAAAAGATGCTCAATTACAAGTGCAACAATACGCGGTACAAGTCCTATGCTACAAAAAGGCCCTGTTGTGGAGAGATCCAGTGGTGCGTTGGTGTTCACACCGCTGACCTTTGGGTTCTCACAGGAGTCTCAACCCCTTCTCTCGACCCCCCGCCGACCCAAGAGTCTGGTATCGAACCAAGCGAGAATGTCTCAATCTGAATCCCATCTAGTTCCGTCAACTGCGTCTCAGCTGAAGCAAGCCCCGTCGAATTGAGACCTGGCGTCGTTGTGGTGGTGCATGCATGAGCATGCCTGGTGGTCCCTACTGCATACTCCCCAGTGTTGACCGGGACCTCTCTTTCTTCCTCTTCCGAATCGTCGGAAGATCCTTTCCTCCGGAAAATAAGCCGGAAAAGTGTCGTGATGACGACGAGGAAGTTGCAGACCATCACGGAGATTGAGAGCTGTACGGATGGTAGTACAAAAGCCGATCAATAACAGCAACAAAACATGATGTCTTCAAGCCCCTCACCTGGATATTCTGAGCGTAGGATACTGCCTTTACGTTCTTCTTCACCAAAGCCACCGTTTGAGCGATGCACGCCATTAGCGTCAGCACCGTACCAGTATACAGTACCAGTACAAGTCGACGCTCGGTTTTTGGAAGAGAACGAGTATCCCAAAGCGCGTAGAGTGGGAGAAGAACGAGTATAACGGATGCTATGACATCGGCTGGAGTGTAAGGAAGGTGTTAGAAAGCTCGTGATAAGGGATTTGACGTTTGACGCTCGAGACGGTGAAGAATCTGGTACACACCTATGATTTGTAGTGTTGCGGTCCACTGGACCGCCGCCGCCGTTGAGTAAAATAGGAGGATGAGCGGGGTCTCAGTCACGATGAGGGCAAATCCTGTGAGAAAACACCCTATTGCCAAGGTTATCGCAATGGCTCGGTGGCGAGAGTTTGGAAGGATGCGAGCTATACAAAGAGCCAGGGATACACGGGAAGACCTAGTGTTCGTGGTCCGTGAAGATGGAATAAAGGTTAAGAGTAATGTTGCCGTGTTAAGCAGCGTATCGAGCTTACCAGACACCCCCAAGGAAAAAGACGTCGAGAAGGGCTGTTATGAGCGTACGTTTCCTTTTGTATGTGGCGGCGTCCGTTTCCAGGCGTCGAGGCTGGACTTGATGCATGGAAGAAGAATTAAGCCTGGATCTTCGCATATTGTGCCCGCTTTACTGACCTATACCCCACTTGACCCAATCAACCACCAGGAACCCCACGATCATCAACGCAGCGAAAGCAGCCCATCCATCGTCCCACGATAACTTGTGTATGCGAGTACGGCGTGTCAAGCGGAAGATGGTAAAGAGAATGGCTATACAATAGAAGCAGGTGATGAAAACTACATTGAAAGAGACGCGTGAGGACAAGGAATTGAGGATGAAGGGTTCAACGCACCTCGATTCTCAGCAACGTCAAGAGGGGCAGGAGGGGTGGGTCCAGAGCGCCCTGAAAGCATGGTAGGCGAGCATGGGGTGCGACTGCGGAAGATACCCTTTTATTTCGCGAAAAAGGGGATTGTCTTAGAACAAGGGAAAGAGGAGATCCGTTCCCACGTGTTATTTGAGACAGGTACCACTCCAAATTTGAGCCCATAATCGCCTACAAACAATTTCTATCAGCTGAGCAACGCCAATGGCGTGAGGTATGAGCCTTTTTAAGCCTACTTCTATCCTCTTAGTCGTCTAAGTCGTCTGCTAAAACTTGCTGCTCTGACTCCCTGGAGCCATTGGCGCATGACAACGAACGATTCATTTGTTTAGGACGCATTCCGAGTTGACAGTGAGAACCGATGTGTAATGAAAAGAAGGGAGAACCTTCAGCCTTCTTGAGCTTATCGGAACATTAGCGCTTAGTATTACTCATCTATAGCTAAGGACTAGTATACCAGACGAGACTTGCGACGAACTAGGACGGAAACACAGCCACAGAGTATAACATGAGAAGTGGCATAATAAAGGCGACCGGGGGTAACGAGAAGGGAATGTCCCATCAAATCATTTGATCATTTGCGGCTGAAGATACTGTAACATAACTAGAAAGTTTACTCCATGAGATCTGGGATGATGGGCATTCCACGGCCCCCTCCTGATCGTGGTCCGGCTTAGGCAACGCGCGTGGTGAGGAGGTGGGGGAGCCAACGTTAGAACCGGAGGACGAGAGATGTGTCGAGGACGATGATTGCGCGGAGGACGACGAATGCGTGGACGATGATGATTGTGCGGAGCACTGGCGGTCCATACTGATCATCTAATAAGGATCAAGTGTCTGCGTCAAAGACTCTATTATCTCGTCAGCTAGAGGTGCAACGATGAAGTCCTCCCAATATATGCCATCTAAATCGACAAGCTTCTCCCCCTCTGTTGACACAAGCTGTCGAACGGCCCTCGATCGAATGACAGGGGATTCGAATCCTAACCTCCACTGCACGAACTCTGTAACACCGTTGGGTAATCCTGTAAACAGAACGACCCGATGAATTTCTTCTGAGAGGTCGCAGCGGGACTCTCGAGCTATCTTCGTTCTGATATCCTTTATTTGTCCTATCGAGAAGTCGCGCAAGCCCGATTCGAGTTTCTGGTTCGTTTCAGTGGGTCGAAGGATCCCTTCGAAGACATCGCGGGGAACTGGTGCAAATATCTCGACCACGTTATCCACGAGAACGGCAACTCTCGCCATTTCGTCCATATTGACCAGTACATCCCCGGCGCATGACGAGGGTTCGTCGGCTGCCTCGAACCCTTCGGTAGTAGGCCCGAATTCCATTTCAATCGCATATATTTCCAAATTCATCAAGGCCACCCGTATCGCATCCGAGTCCTGCCAACCGCCCAGGTGCCTGAGTGTCCCAGTAGCTGAGTCTTGACAGTCATCGAGCGATGTCTCCCTAATTGCTCGGTCAAGCTCTGTCAGGAAGTTCCTCGCCGATAGGCTTCTTGTGAACCTACGCTCGGCACGTTGTGAGTATAAAGTAGGAATGACGATATGCAAAGGACACCTACGCATCAATCAATTCATCGCGGCTGAACGGCGGAACAGTGGTCATGAACAGTCATGAACGCTCGCCTCCAAACCGTCCACCTATGATCGTCCTTCGTGGGCGACGTCGCTTGCACAACGACGTTATGCTTCCAAAGTATGTAAGGGAGCTTAATTGATGCGTTTCCCATTCTGACGAAACAGATAAAGGGGAGCTTTCTTTGGGAGTGTTCTGGGAGATATTCGATGTCTACGGTCTGGCATTGATAGACCTCCTCGTCCATGAAAAGATAAGTCGTTGTCCCGTCGACAAATAGTACGTTTTGTCCAGCCATTTCGCTAAGGAACCGAAAGAATACATAGAACAGGGCCACGGTTTTACCTGTTGAGAACGATGGTAAGTGAGAGATGACGAATCTGTACGAAGTAACGCACCAATTCCCCGTTGGCCTGTAATCACCAGAGGCATCGATTCAGAAAAGCCCCTGAGTACGAGTTGGTATAGGTCTTCGAAGCATTCACGGAAGACGAATTCTTTGTCTTCCACTTCAGGAATCTTGAAAGGGCTGGAAAGAGCGGCAGGTCTCTGGTGATAACGGGAGGCCACTCCACGCCATTCTGGTGAGGTTGATTTCGTCCATCCCTGGAGGAAAGCTGGAAGGTGTGGACGTTCAGCAGACGTCTCCTGAACCAATTAGTGACCGTTGTATGGTGGGTATAGAAAGCCGTTTTACCTGGTAGGTAGAAGTGTCCATTTAGACGTCGAGTTGGAGTTGAATAAAGAAGTGCCCTAGACGTCCAGGACCACGGGACCAGGGAGGACCCCCCTATTCGACAGCAACTTTCCGTTTGCTGCAAACACAATATGGTTCCTGCTACGCCTCAGTAAACCAACGCTTTGGACGCCCAATCTGCAGCTGCTAATCCTCACAATGCTACACAGACTGGCACGGCCGCCCCTCTGGAGAGCAATCATGGGCGGGATGCCACCGTCCTTCATCGACGTTGATTCTGCCAATTGTCTGGCGTTCACCCTGCCCTCGATGTCCGATATATAACAAATCAATGTCTCTTCACAAAAACCCAATCAACCTCTTGAAGTTAAGTGGATGTGTTGCTCATGAGATCATGAATCGGAGAGACAAAATCAATTATCACAGTGAAGATGTTCAGAGCAAGCTGAGAAATCATTAATCAACGTACGTTCCGTCATGAGCACGGCCAGATGACTATTGCAGACCTGTTGAATAATGATCGGAAGCTAGGAAACCAAACGCCCGAAAGGCATTGGAATTGAAGTATTTTGAATTGCATGCCCTGTCTTCTAAAATCTGCGAAATGAACAGCGGGTGACGGGTGCCGCGTATACGCCTAGCTTCAACTTGCGTTGGGAGATGGTGGAACTCTATGGTCGTAGTTCGTGTGCATATTGTAGATTTTGCATACAGTGTGGCTCTTGGTCACGTATCGAGTGGTCTGTATCCCATTCGAGAGTCGCCCGACCCAGTCCAACGTATAAGTTGACCAATATATTCGGTGAGAAGCTCGAAACGATGCACGCAGCATATGGAATCTCTAGCAGCGTAATCCCCCAACGACGTCACAGAAAAGCCCTCAGCTCGACTTCTCTCCATACACAGTCCGCCTGCCCCACTCAACAACTCGTCTATCAGCATCCCGACACCACCTGAACAGTCCTTCCATCTCTTCATTCCATTTCGCTTGGAGGAGTGCCGTGAATGGTTTCTCCGCGACTCGAGACGCGGCCGAACGTGGGGCGTCGTGGATTACGGTGGGAGTTTCGGTCAGGCGAATGGATTGGATGTGGAGGCTGTTGGTGATTTTTGAGTGAAGTCTGTCCGGTATCTTGAGTCTCAGCCCGACAAAACGTACTCGGTGGATAGTTGTCTGGTTCTGCAAGGAAATTGTTACCGGTTGGGTACACACCCGGAGAGAAAAGGAACATGTGTACGCACCTGGTTTGGATTAGGTTGGAAAAGCCATAGTAAACCTTGGTTCCAAAGAATATCGTATCAGGACAGCAAAATATGGTTTTTGAGAAGAGCTCACCCCGCCAGCGACCAGGGCACCCGATACGGGCCCAATGAGGAATGACATGGAAGTAGAAAGGAAAGGCACGGGTTCGATTCACACAAACTTGATCTCGGGTTCAATTCTTCAATTCACCAACAGTGCGTTGATACAAGTGAACTGTGTATTGTACAATCAAAAAACTTCTAGCTATTCTTTCCGTTAGTATCATACGGCATAGGTGTCATGCAAATAATCGCGGTCAAGAAAAACGAGGAAATTGGTATAAGTCGTCAAGGTATCGTATCGGCTACTACAGTGCAGGCAATAAAGGGGACGACAAATGTGCACATCAGCGAAAACCAAACTCTGAGTCTCTATACAGCAGACGCGGGCGTGACCGTGCCAGACCTCGCCGGAGTATCTTTATCCTTCTCCTTCTCTTCTGGTACTGGTTCAGGCTTAGGGAGTACCGCCGGCGATGGCAAGTCCACCCAAAACGTCGGATACCGCCTTTGAATATTGTTGATCAACAATGCAACAGCTAATGCCAGCGTTGAGCTTAACAGGATAATTGGTAAATAATACCATCCGAGATCGCGGATCTCCTTGTTCGTCGCAGCGAGCAGGGCAGTGGCACCGGCAGGGGGGTGCGTGGTGACTGTGATTTGCATTGCTACAATAGCAGTCGCGCAGGCTAAGGAGCCGGCGAGCCATTGGTATTGAAGGTATTCTTCTTCGGAGGGAAGTAGGAGGAAGAGTTTGGTTATGCAGACTCCGATGAGGGCACCGATAAAGTGGCTGGTAAAGGTTTGGAAAGAATGAATCGAGAGTAAGTGAACAGGTAATTATAGAGGTCGATAGTATGAGCAACTTACCCACCAACGAGTGCTCGAGGTTGAGCCAAAGGTGCTTCTATGGCACCGTAGACCAGGACTGCCGAAGCTCCCTGGAGAGAACGTTTCAATGAGGCCCGACATATCGAATGAAGGGACGAAGCACTCACATAACTCGCCACAATACTCGGAACACCTCTTCTAATGAAGTATTCTGCTTGCCCAAATACCGCTTGCAAAACAGAGATTCCGCAGAATGCTGCAATGAACGACCAAAACCAAACCTGATAGTCTGGCAGCTTTGGCGGAGGGGTTGAACGGTAGCCCAGCCAATGCGAGATGGGTTTGGGTATTTTGGTCAAACGGGAAGCCTAGATTCATTTTCGTGTAAACCAGTAAGTATAGACTTGGGAGAAATGAGGAGAGGAGAAGGACTTGCTTGAGACATAGTGACGAGTCAATGGGAAGAAAGAAATTTCGACATTGGCCGACAATGACATGGTTTTATGTGGGCATACCGCTTAATTCGGACCGTCGCGCTATAGAGATGATGCGAGAACGGCTAAGAGAATGATCATCTGAGAACAGCCTGTGCTGTCACTGCATCGAGGTATGTAAATTTGGGATGAACTCCAGTCATTCTTATCGCGATACGGACTGAGGAAAGGCCTGTTGATAAACGAGAAGAGACAGAAGCTTCTCACCTCGCGTGAGAGACTCAGAGAACGAAAATAAACGAGCGCTTGACCAACCAAATATAGAAATTCGCCTCGTGACAAGACTCTTCATTTTTTTTTCTTGACCCTCAGCCGCTGCCAGGCAATTTCCAGCGAAGCTCTCAATGAGCAACCTCGTATCCTCTGTTGCGTGGGTTAAACGTGGCGTAGCTGTACAACAACCCCCAAAATACGTCCTCGATGACAAGGAACTAGAGCGTGTCAGTGCTCTCGCGCACATCGAATTAGAAGATGCCAGGACAGAGTTGAAACGAGCGCACGAGGCTGCGAAAACGATGGGAGATGGCGCAGAGGACGAAGGTGCGGGTGAAGATGACGATGAGGACGACTGGGTCGAGTGAGTCTCTTGGTTGGTCTTGTTCGATACGAGCCCAATAATACTTTTTTGTTCCCATGAAGTGAAGATTCAGATGCAATGGATGTCGATGAGACTGCAAAACCGCCTTCTGCTGCGAAACCTAATGGTCAAGATGATGATATGGCAAAATATAAGATGGACGAGTACGATGATGATGCCACTACAGAACGTAGGCTCAGTTCTTCGCGTCTCGATTCCAATCCAATCTCATGCCTACTATCCTCAGCGATCGGACCGTTCAGCAACATCAAGGGCTTGACATACTACAAGGACAACGAAGATGATCCTTACATTACCCTAAAAGAGGTCTTTCCCACTCCTCCTTGTTTGAAATGCCGACTAACTCATCGTGCAGGACGACGAAGCCAACGAACGCGAAGAACTCGAAATCCTCCCTACAGACAACCTTCTCGTCGTCGCTAAAACCGAAGATGACATCTCTCAACTCGAGATCTACGTCTACGAAGAATCTCAAGAAAATTTATACGTCCACCACGATCTCATGCTCCCCAACTTCCCCCTATGCCTTGAATGGCTCGATTTCCCACCCGCTTCCACCTCCTCTGGTCCTACGAATGATCCGACGGGCTCTGGATTCGGAAATTATATTGCGGTGGGGACATTGGACCCGGAAATTGAGATATGGTCGCTCGATGTTGTGGAAGCCATGTACCCGAATTCCGTGTTGGGACGTCCGGATAAGACTAAGGCACATGTACCGATACCTCTGGGGACTGGTAAGAAGAAGAAGAAAAAGACGAAATCGCGTTCGACGGAGAAGGGATTTCATGTCGATGCCGTTCTTGGATTGAGCTGGAACAAGAAACAGAGGAATTTGCTCGCCAGTGCGAGTGCGGATAAGACGGTCAAGCTGTGGGATTTGAGTAGGGATCCGACGATTGGGGATGGTGGGGAGGGAGGTGCTATACGGAGTTTTGACGTCCACAAGGATAAGGTGCAGGCGGTACAGTGGAACGAGAAGGATCCCAGTGTGCTCTTGACGGGAAGTTATGATCGGACAGTGAGAGTGTTTGATTCGAGATCTCCGGAGACTGGCGTTGGTGCGTTCCTAGGCAGCGATGTGGAGTCATTGAGGTGGGATCCTTGGCACGAAAGTGGCTTCTACGTGAGTTTTGATTCAGGTTCTTGTAATCGTGGTTAAATGAACGAGCTGCGCTGCCTAGGCATCCCTCGAGAATGGGTTAGTTCTCAACTTTGACGTCCGGACATTACCTTCAAATCTCAATCAACCTTCACCTGCACGATTCACACTCTCTGCACACGACGGTGCTGCCTCGAGCATCGACGTCAACCCTCACTTCAAGGGCTGTCTAGTCACCGGAGGAGCTGACAAACTCGTCAAAGTGTGGAATATTGACGAAGATTCCGAGGGTAAACCCAATGTCAGCCTAGTTACGTCGAGGGATCTTGGAGTGGTAAGTTTCGAAACTCTTTAGCCTCCTTCCGAGCTAAATACTGCCCACAGGGTAAAGTGTTTTCTACCTCGTTCTCTCCGGACGACCCCCTCACGCTCGCGGCTGGTGGATCCAAAGCCAAGGTCCAGATCTGGGATGTCGGTGCCAACTTTGGTGCGAGGAAGGCATTCGGTCCGAAGATACGTGCCGCTGGACGAGAGCTTCGCGAGAAGGAAGAGAAGGAAGGAGGCAATGGAGGCCTCATTGGTGTGGAGAGTGACGGTGAGGATGAAGATGAGGATGGCGAAGAGGACTAGAGCTGACGTTGAGCATTGAGTACGAAGTGTGTATCCCCTTCCATGCGAATGCTATGCTGTCATCAGATGATACGTCCCCCTTGCCTGCCTACAGTTGGTTCATCGCTGCCTCTATTTGCTATGTACACAGTAAGTGTCGACATATGGTACAGTATATATACATTATCTTTTTACCCATATATTCGTGAATCAGACCCTACTCATCTTCCTCAGTTAGCAACGTTACCAGACATCGAACACAATCCCTTTCCCCACCTCCCCTCCAATCCACAGATCCTTTCTTCCCAATCTAGCAACGCACTCCCAATATCCGCCCACTTCCCAGCAGGCCGCGAGCAAACCATCACGTTCATACCACTGAGGATACTAATCTCCTCCGCCCGACTCAAGAAGCGATTCGTACCTGCAAGCTCCTCCCTCCGAAGCTCGCCCGAGTCGACCTCAAAGTAGAACGTGCGCAGGCCTCTCGGGAACTTGCCCTCCGTGATCTCCGAGGGTAGGTTCCCGGCGCCAACAATTGCTCCGTTGCCATTTGCCTGTGATATCGGGAGCCGGTTCAACCCCAGAGAGGTCACAAGCCTGTCAAACGAGAACGATCGCAGATGAACGTACAAATGGGTGAGTCGGGGTGCGTGGACGAGGAGTTCCCGGGCTAAAGGGATGGAGAGGATGTATGTTTGAGATAGATGGAGGCGTTTTAGAGCGGGGTAGGATGGGTACACCAGTCCCTGTGACCAGCGGGGGCCATCGAGCCCCTCTAATTCGGTAGCGTTGGGAGAACAAGGGCCGTATATGGTGAGATCCTCGAGATGAGGAAAGGTGTAGGAAGGGAGGAGGTGCCTCCGGGTGAGGAATGTAAGGTGAATGGATAGAGTTACGAGGGTTGGTGAGGAGAGGTTGAGTGTGAGGAACAGGGCCTTGTGAATGTGTCTTTCTTGGAGACATATCCTCTCGTACCCAATTTCTGGGTACAGAGGATCCTCAAGGGCACTAGGTCGCCCACGGGTTGGAGGTGGACTACCCGTTAATGATTCGGAATCCTCATCAGGCTTGGAGAACGGATTGAGCGATTCCAGATATGTGCATAGCTCGTCCTGGTCGGTGTAATTCTTCGGAGACACGAGCAACTCCCTCGACCCGTGTCCATCAATCCGCAGCGACTCGAGAGCAATGAAGAGATGTTTCAATGGTCTCAAGTTCAAGTCTGTACGCACAAGGTGCATGGAAAACCTGACGAGATCGTTAGGGCGGAGGAGGGCTAGTGATTGGTATTTAAACTGCTGTACAAGTTCGTGTGAGGCCTTGCAGACGAGTGAGAGTGACTCTGCTGTTCGGCCGGTGTCGAGGCAAGCTACACTGAATATTTGTATCCATATTTCAGCGGGAAAGGGGTTCATAGTGGGCGGAAGAGGAGAAAAAGGAACAGGCCGGCGTCAACCAGTGCAACAGCAATAATACCGCCGAACAGCCACCTTATTTGAACTTGAAACGGAGGCGGACGCCGGATAAATAGACGCCTACAAGTGTTATGTAGTTTTGAGCATATTCATACAAATGTGGTTCTATGATACAACGCATTCGTGTCTATCGTAACAGCGAGGGGACTACCGCAAAGAGAAAGGGATAGTATATCCATGTGAGTGTGCTCATTGCGTATATGCGTTGGAGGGAAATGGTGATGCAAGAGAAGCGGGATAAGTAGCTCATGTATTCATCAAAAAGGAAGAGGTTAGCCACCCAACGAAAGAGAGAACATCAACTATTCCATCCAAACACTGTGCACTCGTCAATTACCGCGTTTCCTCGAGCTTCCAAGCCGCAGGGGAGCTATCCCGCGAGAGTTCAATAGTTTAGCGGGAGGTTCATCACCAGTGAGTTCGGGTGAATGTGGCCTCTTCACAGCTGAGCCCTGACTGACCGTCGCGAAAGTCCCCCCATTATCAAAGGCTTTCTTCATCTGGTCCAGGTATTTGACGTGGGGCAATGCATAAGGCCTCGCAGCCTGGAAAGCAAGGACCATGTCCTCATAAACTTCTGCGTAGGTTTCGTGCTTCAATACGTTTTCGAGCGGACGCTCCACCTTCACGTAGAATTCTCGCAATATCTCCAGCGGCTGCGCCATCATGCTCGCTAGATTCTGGTAATCGTCACAGAGGCGAGCCTGATGTTCTTTGTAGTCTGGTTGATGACGAACTAGGTCAGCGCGCGAGGTGTTTCCATCGAGGTTAGAAGGAAACAGCTCCAGTGCGTGGGAGGTGTATTCCTCGTACTGCTCTCCTGACATGGTGTGTTCCATCTTCGCCGGCACTGTCGAGAACACATTCCACATCATTATCCACCACAGGGCTTCCACATCGTGAAGATAATTGTGGAAGAATGGGATTTTCGCCTTTGCGTTCTGTTGAGGCGCTGGAGGAGCGGTCCTAATGATACGTTTCTCGCCTGGGCCGCGGATAGGTATCGCTTGGGGTAAGGGTGTGTAGGGTTCCTCCGACGCCTGGTTGAAGCGGTAGCCGTTTTTCTGGACTTCGATAGCCATGTAAGCGGGGGTACCCTTGAAGACCAAAGTCAGTAAAACGGAAACATGGCGTACACTAAGACTCACTGTCTTGTGATCATGTGGAAGGCCTACTTCTTCTTGGAAGGGTCGAGCATATTCCAAGTCCGTTATCTTGCAGATGTAGGTGCGATCTGCTCTGTTGTAGCAGCGAAGCAGGTTTCCGACGGACATATCGCGATGAACCCATCCTGCATGATAGAACACTTCAAGCCCTGTAATAACGATGAACGCAACATTCGGGTGCTCGTGAAAGAACTGACGTACCACGCAGCGCATCGACTAGACAGTCGATGAGCACTTGTTGATCCTTGATGTCGTCAAGCCTCACCCCTACTTCATCGAACACAGTACGAGAATGCTTTCGAGACTCGTAGATGCGCGGAGGACCTTTATCCGGCCGGTCGAACTTGGGAATGCTTCCTCCCTCTTCTTCGATACGATCGAACCCACCGCCGTTACCGCGAGATATCCTTGAGTTGACTCCGCTAGAGATCGAAGGCTTCAACACGCGGTGTGGGGCCTTCCTGACGAGTTCGTATACCCGGTCGGTAGGAGGAATACCGTTTCGAAAGTGGGAGTGCGTCGTGTCCTCTACGCCCCCCGCCATCACAATGATGTCGCAGAGGATCGTCATGAAGAACTTGGCAGGATCCTCACCGTCTTCAAGACCACGGGCCTTCCGATAGGCTTCTAGAATCAACCTCTGCGTCTCGGACTCTGAATGAGCGTCGATGGCGAGCCAGCAGTCCTTGAGTACAGCGACACGTCGCCTACGCTGCCCATTGAATTCCTCTTCGGTCGGATTTCCTTGGGCGTCTAGCACGTACACCTCCCACACACGGATAGCGCGACCGAGGATGCGCATCGACTGGTGATTGAAGATCAAAGTTTTCGTACGATACCAGGTCGTCTCTCCCTCTTTGTTGAAAGCCTGGTAATCGTAGACCCATTCACCTTCGAATTGAATGCGTTTGACTGTGAGATCGTAACCCATCTCCTCCTTCGATGCAAAAGAGAGAGCGAGGATGAATTGAATGAATGGTCTGGGGTCCTAGTACCCAAATGAGTGTGACGAAGAACAACAACGCAACAGTAAACATACCTTTATGAAGTCGAAACCTTCGGAAACGTAGGAGACCGCTCTCGAGAAGAACCAGAAACGGGTATCACAGTTCTCGATCGTCAAGCCAAATCGAAATCGACGACAAGGGTCAGAGTATAACATGTGTGCTGCGTTGCCCACAACCTGCTGAATGTTCTGAAAACACAAGTCAGAAAGACGCCTGGAACGAGAAGGAGGCAGGCGTACTTGGTTGATCTTCTCCGGGTCAGTGTCGCTCTTCTTGAACTCTGCATTGACGATGCTGTCCCACAAGTTCAATCTATCTTCCCCCGAGTCGCTACCGTCCACGAGCTCCATGTCTGCATCGGTTCGGTAGTCACTATTCTGGGTATCTGACAGCGCCGTCTTTGTAGGACGACATCGGAATCGAGCGGCGGGTTTATTCCCAGGTAAAGTGATCTCGGCGGCTTTGATGATGCAGTCGCATATGTCCTGAATATGCTTGTAAACCGTGTCTTCGTTCCCCATATCTATAGGGTTAGCTTTCTCGTACCACCCCCAGCGACCGTCATTCCCAACAACGCGAGTAGCTTGCGTCGTGTCTATGCCAGACGTTTCCAAGATTGCTTCTCCGTCCTTCCACACCATTGTTTCGAGCAGATTCCAAGTTTTGTCGACGACTGTGTCGGAAACTTCGGGAAGAGGACCGTTCAAGAAGACAGGGACCTTGAGTTCTGGAAGAGTTCGTCCCATTGTCTGGAGGATCACTTTTCGGAATTCCGCTGCGTTGAACTTGTAATTCCTGCGAAACGTAGAATCGAGCTTCCTTGGTGTCTGTCGGAGTACCTTGATTTCTGTATTAGGCCTGTTTTTCGGAGGAGTTCGAGGGGGATCGGTAGTGTTAGACGCGTCTGCCATGTTGGAGATAGAGTCGAGAGTCGAGAGTAAGAAACAGTCATTCAAACACAACGAAAGTTGAGCTTTTATACGCACCTCGACGCGTTCATTGTTGGTGGTTTATGGACAACCATTCTGGTCCAAACGGAGATAACGAGCACGCGGCAAATGTGGCAGGGCGAAATTGCCACCGGCGCCATCCCGGCAATTGAACAATGAATATAGATCATCCGCGTTGAATGTTCTACAGCCATCCACCACCATCGATACTAGCTCTCCTTCCTTCTCACTTGCCTGAGATTATGTGTAGTGTAGCGGCTGATACTAGGGTCAGGCGTCGTTGTATTCTTACCAGAAATCATGGAGAACTTCGGCAGGGATCAGAGTATCAACAATGGACCAGGTCACTTTGAAGTCAACAATGTCAACATTGGGCACGATCTTGTCCAGAATTTCACCGCGACGCTCTCCGCCGGTGAGTCACAGGTGATTGTTGAACACGACAATGGACATGACCCTGAATAATGCTTGACAATAACAGCGTACAAAAGTCTTTGGGATGCAGTTGCGGGTGTTGGAGCTTCTCATACGTCAGAACAACAGTATGCCAGGGGAACATGCCTCGAAGGAATTCGCGAGAAGGCCCTCAGAAACATTCGCGACTGGAGCTCTGATAAGGTATCTCTTCCATTATGTTGGCTCTCTGGCACAGCAGGAGCTGGCAAGTCAGCGATCACAATGAGCATTGCCCAATCCTGCGAAAGCAATGGACTCGTAGCGTCTTTCTTCTTCAGGTCAGACCCCAAGCGAAATAACCCCTCTGCCCTTGCACCAACGATTGCACTCAGCCTCATATCAAAGATCCCCTCCCTTCGAACCTTGATAGACGATCGCATCTTTCGGGATCCGATGATATTGGAGGCCAAGTTAGAGGACCAGTTCCGGGAGCTTGTCTTGATCCCGTCTCTGCAAATGAAACGGTCTGGACTCGAGTCGAAGTCAGAGGAAAAGTTTCCAAACTTGGACATCATAGATGGCCTGGACGAATGTAGCGATGAAGACACGCAATTGCGTATTCTCTCGATTATACTTTCTTTCTACCGACAGTCGCCTTCGGCTTGGAGCCCTCTGAGGTTTCTTATTTGCAGCCGTCCGGAGGCATGGCTTCGGGAAGCCTTTGATAGGGAGGACCTTGCCCGACTGACCCACTACGTTGTGTTGGACAACTCATACAGGGACGTAAAGCGGTACCTCCGCCACGAATTCCAGATTATCCGCGCCACTCCCAAGTACTCCCGTCTCCCTTTCCCATCTCCTTGGCCGTCGAAGAGAGAACTAGCTAAACTTATACAAATGGCTTCCGGCCAGTTTGCCTATGCAGCAACTGCTGTGAAATTTGTCAAGCTCGCTTATTCCAATCCCCTGCACCAACTTCGTATTATCCTCGAATACACTCCCGGAAACCAAATTATAGATTCACCCTTCCCCGAACTTGACCGACTGTACCACATCGTCCTTTCTGCCAACCCTCATCGCGAGAAGCTGCTCTCTGTTCTTGCCGCAATTCTTATACTCCCCGCATATGTGCCACCCTCCCCCGACTTCATTGAGATGTTGCTGGTATTGACTCCTGGGGAAGTAGACCTATCATTGCGAGTGTTGCATTCCGTGCTTGACGTTAGAGGGGGCCGGGACATGATCAGAGTATTTCACACTTCCTTTAGTGAATATCTCTTCGACCGGTCTCGTTCTGAGATCTTCTTCATTGATCGACTGGCTCAAATTCAGCTCCTTGCACGTCGGTGGCTACAAGCCCAATTGAGAGACTCAGGCAGCGCCGGTCAGTACTTCGTTGATTCTCCATGACAGGCGGCTGATTGTTTCTCTGGACTTTTCCAGTTTCCACCGGCTGTTCAAGCCAGAGCGTCAACTGTTGTATACTGAATGGATCCCTTTTTGCATTAGTCTCTCTCAG
Organism: Marasmius sp. AFHP31; assembly: GCA_024721195.1. Lineage (NCBI taxonomy): Eukaryota > Fungi > Basidiomycota > Agaricomycetes > Agaricales > Marasmiaceae > Marasmius > Marasmius sp. AFHP31. The sequence continues at coordinate 28,194 of JANHQD010000022.1, forward strand.
CCCAGTCAGGAATTACTGGCGGATCTTCAAAATGTAGAGATCAGTGTCGTTCTGTCTCACAAGGGACGAGATATTTGATGGCTTGGTGTTGTGGTTACAACAGTCGAATGTGTCGAATGTATGTTCTCTTCCTAGTCTAGGCAGGAATGTTTCGGGCTGTGGCACTTGACTGAACTTTTGAATAGGCTTGCGACCTGGTTCTCAACGTAATTGACCGTTTTAAAACACGACCGAGACGCTTCCACCTCGAATCGTCGAGTGACTCGCACGTATCGGAGGGGAATCAGGCCAATTACGACATCATGGAGAATGCAGCTATACTCAAAATCAACGGTCACAAAAGCTTGGATCCCTCAACATTTAGGAGTATATTGGAGATCATTGGGTTGCGCTCGTCGAAGTTCATGGTCATAGATTGTCGTTGTGGCTCAGACACAGACCTTTCATCATCATTCCACTCTCACGAACGTTACGAAGCAGCCTGTCTACGAGCAGTGAAAGCTCTCGTATCGGATGCTTCGAACTACTACTACTTAGGTCACCACTTTAGCATCGAGGGCGACATGATATTCGAGGACATAGTCGATTCCTCACTTCTCCAGCATTGTGCGTTTGGGGCTGAGTTGTTCGCTCAATGTCGGATATTATTTTCGTTGGCCGCCTTGATGCCTTGATGCTGTTGGACATGCCGAAAATCATGATCGAACGACGTCGAACAAAGTTGTTAGATTGGCTCGAGGTATGTCTCCGTGCCGACAAGCTTAGTTCACGAACCATTCCGTCCATCGAGGTTGATCATAGTCCCTCGCTTGTAGACGTGCCCGGAGCACTATGCTAACGAAGCGGAGGCTCTGAGATCTCAGGTCGTGTCGTTTTTCGATTCTATAGGGTCGGAACGGGAAAGTGTCGGTTGATCTTGAAGGAGGTGCGGGCGTTCGGAACAGATAAGACGTGCATTACAACATCAAATTGAAGCAGTAGATATACAGGAACTAGCAGCAACCGCGATCATCTACTTGAGCGCCTTCTTCATTTTCTGTAAAAGAGCATCAGCATCCGTCGTACAACAGAAAAACCACAACACTCGTCCTTACCTCCTCCATCATATCCAAATCATTCGTCTCAATCCGAATGATAGACTTCCCAGTAGCTTTCTCAATCTCCTCCATCTGGAGCCACGTCTTCCGGTCATGCACAAAGTTGATCGAGATTCCTTTACGTCCAAAACGACCTGTTCGGCCGATACGATGGATGTATGTCTCGATATCAGGTCTGGTATCCTCTGATTTGTTTCCACCACGCTCGTTCATGAGAGGTAAGTCGTAGTTGACGACCATGTTGACTTGCATGATATCGATACCACGTGCAATAACGTTCGTGGTGATCAGAACCTTAAGATACCCCTCACGTTAGTCCGGGAACTCGAGAGTTGAGATGTTGATACTACTCACCTTCTCCTTTCCATTTCGGAAGTTGTCGATGATCCTGTCACGTTCGGTAGCATCCTTAGCACCGTGGAGTGAAGCAACTTTGTGTCCTTCCGCTGTCATCTTCTGCGATATCCTATCCGCCGTATGTCTGTGCTGACAGAAGATGATGCTCTGTCCGATAGTCAACAGAGTGTATAACGTGACGAGGATATCGTATTTGTGTTCCTCGTTCTTGCAATCCATGTAGAATTGCCGGATAGAGTCGACACTGAGTTCATTCTTCTGCAACTCGATTTTGTTCGCGCTGGGTGCGAACTTATCCGCAAATTGGCGGACGTGATCGGGGAAGGTAGCGGAGAAGAGGATGATTTGGGGTGCTTTGGGTCCTCGAGGGAGCAAGCTGAACGGGTACGAATTAGATCTGCTTGTAACGAGAAAAGAAACAAAAAAAAACGCACTTCTTCACCCGCAAAGTTTGATCACCCAAACCATCCTGATCCAACATGTTATCCGCTTCATCGAGCACGAACACCTTCAGCTCGCTGTTATCAATGACCTTCCTCCTCAACAGATCAAACATCGTTCCAGGGGTTCCAACAATGATGTGTGCCGTGACATGAGTCGCGCTCTTAGGTAAATTCTCCTTGATCGCGTACTCGGTCTGTACTTGAGTGAATTTGCCCATATTTATGACGACGGACATGATTTGACGGGCCAATTCACGGGAAGGAGCGAGACAGAGAGCCTGATGTGGGGTTGGCCGTGTGAAGGACTAAGAGGAACGATGGGGGTTATGTACCTGTGGCTTGTTGATTGAGTAGTCGATTCGACTGAGCATGGTGAGTACGAAGGCTGCTGTTTTTCCCGTTCCAGATTGCGATTGACCGATCATGTTTGTAGCGCTACATTGTATTGAGTGACGGTTTGTAGCGAGTACTGTGAGTTGAGCTTACGGGTTTGAGAGGAGGAGGGGTAAAGCTCGTTCTTGAATCTTGGAAGGTTTGGAGAATCCCATGGCGTAGATACCCTTGAGAAGGTCTTCATGACTGGTAGATTTCTGCGATGAGCACAAAGATCCCTGATACGAGTTAAGTAGAACGTACAGCCCTAGTTGCTCAAATGACTTTGCGCTGTACAAAGGGGAATTTGGATCAACTTGTTGATCGGCAAGGGTAACCTGATAATCGAGTTGGAGCCAAATTCTTCACTCCTTTCCGTCAAAAACACGTACGGTGACTTCGAATGTAGAGTTTATAAGGTCGGACTTGTCATCTTTTCAAAGGGTCAGCGAGCCATGAACAGATTACAAGAAATGATGAACGTACTTTCGTCTGCCTTCTCTTCTTTTGCGGGGGTGCTAGAACCTTCAGCAGGAGCTGCCGGAGCTGGAGCTGCCGCGGCTATCGAACTAGTCAGATAAACCAAGAAAATGACCAGAGGGATCTTACATGGGGTATAAAATCCGTCGTTATCTTTCTCAACAGAGGACATGGTGGTAAGAATCAAAGTCGCGAAATATTTTGGGTGCACGCTACGTACAGCCTACAAGCGGCAACGCCGGCAAATGACTCTGACTTTCCGACAACCATGACTTCACTCTCTTCCTCGATTCATCGTCTTCGTTCTGGGCTCGTAGTACCTCCCGTTGAGCTCGTGTTTACCTCTCATCCATCATGGCCTCATCCCAGAGACCGCCAATTACCTCCAAGACCACTAGAAATATCTGTCCTCGATTCGTCATTCAATCCACCGACAATCGCGCACCTGGCGTTGGCAAACGCCCGGAGACCTCGCTACAACTCCATCGAAAACCCCAAAAACGATTACGACGCGAAATTATTGCTTCTCTCGGTAAGAAATGCCGACAAGCAACTCAAATCCACGGATGCAACCTACACACAACGGCTGGAGATGATGATGAAACTTGCAGAGGATATCACTTCTCACTCGGAGGACGACAAGCCTCAGCAACACGAAAATGTCGCGGTCGCGATAATAGACGAACCTACATTCGTAGGCAAGTCTAATTTGTTGCAGCGATTTCTCAAGGAACGCTCGAGCAGTCATACGGACTTCCGTTTGACATTTTTACTTGGTTTCGATACCCTGGAACGTTTCTTTGCACCCAGATACTATACCAATGGACAGTCGGATAGTGATACAGAAGCCAGACTGAAGATGTACAGTGCACTGGAAGGATTCTTTGCACCTGATAGAGATGGTTCTCGTATCGTATGTGCACGTCGAAGTCCTTCCTCATATCCACATTCCTCCCCTCCTCCCAATGCCCAACAGAGAGACTCTTCCACCGATCCTTCACCGCAGTCTCTTACATCGGTGATTCAGGACTTTCTGACCTCCAAATCCCTACCTGCTGAACTCGTTGAGATTATCGACATTGGGGAGGACGTGTGGGCAGTGAGCTCGAGCGACGGGCGCAGTGCTATCACAAGGGGAGATGATAGTTGGAAGGGAATGGTTCCTGGGGCGGTCAGGAAGTTTATCGAAGCAGAGAACCTTTACTCGTCCGATTAGCTGTACTCTTAACTAGTAATCAAGAGGTTTTACCTGCTGGGGTCCCTTTCAGAAACCGCAGTATCTAGTAGCCAAGCACCACGCAGACCTCCTTTGACCCAACAGGTGACAACCCTCATCCTCGCCATGCAGCCCCAATCAACCACCGAATTCCTGACGCTACACCATCGACGATCTCAATGTCCATGCCCTTTTCCTTCCCGAGCACACCCACGACCCCCTCCCTTACTGCCTCATCTAGCCCCACCATCCCAGCGCAGCCCAAGCAGATCACTTTAACGTTCGCTCGCGACACCAGTGACGCTGCAGCATCCGACATCTTGGACTTCACTTCTGCCTCCGGAAGATCGTGTAGCTCTGTCGCGTTCAGCCCAGTCGTTGCAACTCCAGCGAACACGCCAGAGCTCGTCCCACCGAGCATTCTGTCCACAGCTTTTAACAGTGCCTCTTCCCATACGTGACCCGTAGTGACGATGCCGAATGCGTTGGGAGGGGATGAAGGGGGAAATCGAGAAAGTAGACCCAGGCTGGTGATAACGCTCGCTTCGAATATTCCAGTAACGTATTGTCTCCGTTTCCGACGCGTGTCTGGACCAGCATCTCGATTTCTCTTGTCGATCTCCTTAGCTATGAGCCCGACTAACGGGTGTTCTGAGTAGCATGCGACGAGAAAGCAGTCGTATTTATCGTATACTTCTGTCGGTAGGACAGCTAAGCAGTACCCTGCGCTCAGCCTGGAGTCCTCGGGGCTATTGATACTGGGGAAAGCTCCCGGTGAGCCATCGCCAGACGGTGGTGCAGTGAAAAAATCGCAAGTTATGTTCGATCCGTTGCGTTCCAAGACAGAGTTAACCACTGGTTTGAGTGAATCTGTCATTTGAGACGTTGAGTTTGGATTGATCACCAGGATCGAAAGTTTATCGGACGAGGTCATTGTGGTCAGGAAGTGACAGGAAGTGAGGACGAGTCTTTCGCTTCCAAATTTGCAATCCGAAGACAAAAATTCACGCAAACTTTGAGAGAAGAAAAGAAATCTATTCGTAAATTATTTTTTTCGTTGTACATTCTTGAGCGTAATAATCGTATGTCCGTAATGCAGCAGTATAAAAATCCTAAGCTAAGTATCGTGGTACACCGTCGTAAGCAAGCAATAAGAACCCGGAAGACAATCTACGACCGAAGGGCCTGAGCGAAAGCGATGGCAACAGTCTAGAAGAAGTTCAAGTCAGCCCATTGATCGATGCTCCAAAACCTTTCGGGACTTACATCAGAGTGGCTGAGCGATATCAAGACCTTGGAGATCCCCTTTTCCGATGCCTTGGAGAGGGCTTCACCGTGAAGAGTAACAACAGGTGCACCCGTCTCCTTGTCAGTGAGGATCTCGATGTCCTTCATGGCGGCGGCAGCTCCCTTGGATTTCACACCAAGTGACTTGAAGACGGCCTCTTTCCCAACCCAACGAGCGGCGAAGGAAGACCCCGGAGACGATTGAGCCTGGCAGTAGGCGACCTCTGACTCGGTGAAGTTGCGGGAGATGAAGGTAGGGTTGTTGGAGGGAACGGCAGAAATGAGTTCTACAGAAAGAGTGAGCAAAACGGTCACCTTTAACGGGAGCGAAAAAGCATACCTTGATCAACCCCAACACCGACGAATTCGCTAGAGGCCGCAGCACTCTGAGCAGCGATATCTGAGACTGTCTTAGCGTTGGAGGTGTCGACGACAGGCTTGGTTTCGTAGCTGGGGGTAAAGACGTAGGAACCAGTCTTGGGCTCAGGCACGGCACGCGCCATCGAGTTCATCAAGACCTTGTCCTCGAGCTCAGGCGGGTAAGGGGGTCTCTCCTTGACACGAACGAGGTTGTTCTTGATCATCATCTCGCTCATTGCCTTGTAGGTCTGTCTTGATCGGACGGTGCGGCGCTCCCTGTACGACTCATACTCGGCAGCTGTGAGGGCAGCATACAAGTATTGTGGGTGAATGATCATCGCGGTACCGCCAACTTGTCCAAAGCCGAAGGAAGTCTGGAGGAAGATCAGGTTTGAATGGACCTTACAAGAGATTGGAACGTACCATGACACCCGCGCGAATGCCGTCTGTGTGGATGGTCTTGGACGGGAACATCAAGAACGTGCGGTGTTGGAAGTGAGAATCAACGTTGCTGCAGAAGCGGGTCAGACGTGCACATATCACAACAGTAATCTCTATACGTACTCGCAGTTCTTGTTGCCAGGAACAATGCCTGTGAGGACGGAGTCCAACAGTCCAGACATCTGCCATGCGGCCGAGCCACCCTTAGCGTGACCAAGAAGGCTCTTTTGAGCAACAATGGGGATGGCATTGCCAGCCGTGCGGCCAAGGGATCCCAATACTTCGTTCCAGATGTGCGTCTCGTTCTCCTCCTACAGGCGATTCGTTAGCGGTAGCTCCCTCAATGATGTGAATGTTACTCACGTTTGCCTTCGTGGAGGTGCCGTGGATGGATAGGACACCAAGATCATCGACAGTAAGACCCCAAACGGCAAGAGCGCGACGGAGAGGTGCAATGTGGGGATCACTACCGTGCAACATTCCATACATGTTGAGCGCGTCCTTTTCTTGCTGGGCAGCTTCCTTCTCGATCTCAGCGACCCTGGAAGAGAAGTACTCATCGTCAACAGCCTCGCCAGATGCCTTAAGTGATTCCATCTCTTCTTGTAGCTGCGCTTGCTCGTGGGATAGCCACTGAGAGATTTGAGAGCGACGGAAGGAGAGTTGACGAGTTCTGTAAGCCAAGTCGAGGATGGGCATAGGGCGCTTCGAGGGGATCTGCTTGGCAATCGACAAGGCTCCACGACCAGGAGCAGGGACGGAGCGACCGGCCTTATCACTGAGAAAGAATGCACATTCAGAATCTTTTCAACGATAGGAAAGAAAGGCAACGTACGTCGACGTAGCAGTGAAGGCGAGGATACCACGAATGGGGCAACCAAGTTCCAGTGCGGTCTTAGCACTCATGACAACGTGGATACCAGTTCCCTGAGCCTCCATGAACTAAATGAATGTTAGAATACAGGTGCGACAGAGGTGAAAGAGCGAGACGAACCCCTGCACGTGTACTAGTTGTCGGGCGAGACATCTCCGTAGGCTCACGGCCCATGGCAAATTCGGTCTCCGCATTGCTTGTGGCCTTCATGTTGGCAAACTCGTATGAGCCCTCTTCGCTGATGTCGTCAAAGCCACCGGCGAGCATAACCTTCGCCTTGCCGGAGAGGACAGTATCACATGCGATCTCGAGAGATTGAAGAGCGGTTGCACTAGAGACGTGTCAATGTCAGAAACAAGAATATTTGGGACACCAGGGACGCGTACCAGGCGCCGACAGGAGTCTTGATGGGCCCACTTGAGGACAAGAGGAGAAGGTTAATCCAACCAGCGGTAGTGTTAATGAAACTAGAAAGGTCTTTTGAGTATTCTTGCATGAACCGAACCTTAGAAATCACGTACGTCTCCTGGAGAATGTCGTTCTGAACCTCTCTCTCCTCACGACGGTCCTTGAACATCTTCGCCATACTGACCGTTCCACCCATACCAGAACCGACGGACGTTCCAACCTCAGACGGGTGAATGTGCTTATAGAGTTCGTAGGGATCCGTGATGCCAGAGTTGTTCATGGCCTCGGCAGCACATACAAGCGCCCACAATGTAGAGCGGTCGGTTTGGGCAATGATGTCCTCGGGAATGCCGTATCGTCCTGCATGCCACCCAGTGGGAATTTGTCCAGCAACAGTTCGGCTGAAGGAGAACGACTTCGGCACAAAGACGCAGGCACCCTTCTTGAGCTTGAAGAACCATTGCCCTCCTTCGCCGGCCCAGATGTCGCACTTGTCGCCGTGCTGTGACTTGAACTTCTGAGACTCCGCTTCTGTGACTTCGATAGGCTCAAGATCGTGGAGGAGTTCAATCTCCTGATGGAAGACCTTGTTCTTAGGGTCATATCCACGGAAGAGTTCAGGTTCTATGGCGATGCAACGCAAATCAGGTTATACTTCAATCAATGAACAGAAAGCATTAAGCATTACGCACCAATGAGACGAACGCCGGAGTGCTCCAGAATCTCCTTCTCGTACCTCCCTTTGACATCCTTGTCGTCGACGGGTTCACCGGACTTGCTATCAACCCAACCAACATAGAGACTCCCGTCCTTCAACCGGCCATTGAAGTGCTTGATAAAGCCCATCATCCATGCCATTTCGATGCTACCCTCGATGGTGAATTCACCTCGGGCCTCCATCTCCCATCGAGTACGTGCGCTGCCCCAAGGACCAACTTCTCCGGAACCAGTGATGACGACGACTTGTTCGAGGTCAATCAAGCCTTGTAGCTTGGGGAGTTCAGAGAGACTGTCGTGCGACTGGAGATCAGGGAAGTTGAAGCGGAAGTTAGCCCGAGGCAGAACATCAACGGTCTGAATGGTTCGCTCGGCCTCAACACCATTGATGACCTTGAAATCGGCGGCGTTGTCGCGAGCAATAGCGCGGCGCAATTCACTCTTCTTCATCAAGTTGCTTCGAATGCGGCCAGTGATCTCGGCGAGGTCTGGGAGGCGATCCATTCCACCGTTCAAATCAGCCCAGATTGGTTCGACTTGTGTGATACTGAAGAGGAGAGGATGCATTAAGCCCAGGATATTGAAGGCCATCTCCTTGGCGGAGAAGGTACGAACACCGTAGCTTTCGAGTTCGTGAGCCACGATATTGGTTGGACCCATCAATGTGGTACCACGAGTCCATCTATGCGGACGAATTTAAGTGACATATTGTGATAGCAGATAAATCCATGACTTACCCGATGACTGCACCGGCAAGGCAAAGGTATTCACCCCAGCTTTCTGAAGCCCAACGTTGGAAGAGAGTCTCGAGGGAGATCTTGGACTCCGAGTACAGGCCATCGTTACCAAACAAGCCGTGATTCGGGGATAGAGGAAGGATGACTTGAGTTGGGCGGGTCACGAACTGCCGGCTGGCTTTCTTTGACTTGACAGCACCAAGGATTCGCAGAAGGTTGGTCAACATGATTCGGTGGGCCAATTCGGACTTGTCGTCAATGCCATCGATCTCACGGCCGTTCTCGGGGATACCAGCGAAGGGAAGAATGAAGTCCAGATCCATTCCAAGGTTGGAGTATATGTAGTCCACCAATGCCTCTACATCCTGCTTGGAACCTTGGTTGAAAGGAACAACTGTCAAGGCGGATCCGCGACTGCCGAATGTCTGGAAGATGGACTGGTAGTATTCGACGGTAGAGCGGTTGTAGCGCGAAGTGGTGATGACAACGTGGGCACCACCAGAAAGCAAGCCCTTGACGACTTCGACTCCAATTGAACCCTTTCCAACACCGGTGAGGAGTGCGTTCTTGTCCTTGAACGTCGTCCCTGCCGTCGCGATTTCGTGCAGAACGTCCAAGTAGACGCTCGTGAGATTGCTGCTGTATTCCCAGGTAGTCCCCTCTTTGCGCTTGAGGTGAAGTAGGGGAACATTGTCCGCCGAAACAGAAGTGATTGCGGAAACCTGAGGGCGCAAAAACTGCGACGAAGAGCGACGGCTACGAGGAGCACGAGGGGTGCGCTGAGGTGTGTCCGATCCCTTGCGTAGCGAACGAACGACTCCCTCGTAAAGAGCCTTGATGCGATTCTTCTGCTCCTGGCTAATTTCCGGCTGCGATTTGACGATGGTCCACAATTTCAGGACATCGTCCTGAACCTTCTGGATGTTCACCTGGCCAGAGACGGGCTCACTGCTGGCCATCTCCTCGACGTAGGCTTCAAGCTTGCGGACATTCTCCCGCATGACTTCGGTGTAGACGATCTCGCCCTTGGCAGTAACCTCGGTATGAGGAGCCGTCGGGAAGGTCACTAAAAATGCTTCAGTTCCCTGAAGGAGATCAGCCAGATAAAGAACATACCATCTTTGTACACAGGGGGCTGACCAAGGATTTGACGAGTGTTGTCAATCAACTGTTGGCCGAACTCCTTCGCGAGCTTATACTTCTCACCCTTGCTGGGATCGCAGCGGTCAATGTGGTACTGCATGTACGTGAGCATTTCAGGGTCTGCTCTGTTGAGGAGAGCAATGCACCGAGCAGTGATTTCACGATCAACTGTGGTGAGGCGACCGAAGAGGATATCGTAGTACATCAGGAGGGCGTCTTGACGCACCCAGTTCCAGGACGAGTCGAAGTGACGTGCCTTCGCGGGATCGAAGACGGGCTGGATTCCATCGACGTAAAGATCGCCGTGTTCCTTGAGGATACTGTCGAGCTTCGCTTGGAGAGCGACGGAGTTGGCTTTCTCGCGGTCGAAGGAGATCTCACCGGAACGAGAGTCCCGTTTGAGGTACCTCATGTAGAGCTCGATATGTTGAGCCGCAAACTGCTCCTGCTCTGCTTGGAATTTGAGGAACTCCTCGCTGTTGATAGTCGGGCCGCCAGAGGAACCACCAGATGCTCCGCCTGGGCCAGCTGCCGCAAGAGTTATGCCGGCTCGCTGAGCGTATAATGCAACGACGCCATCCAGGAACGACTTGGCTTCAGGCTCAGAACCGAGACGCTTGGGAGGCTCCATCGTAGTGGCCATGAGGAGAACAGCGTCAGCGCGCGAGGGGCCCAAACCCCAAGACTTGAGGAGATAGGACTTGACGGCAGAGGCGTTGAAGCCTCCCGGGAACTTGCCTCCGATCATTCGAGAGACGAGACCATTCGAGTACTTGCCCATCGTACCATTGTAGCCAGTGCCGAGGGCAGCACCGAGTTCCTCGAGAGGAAGCTCCTCTCCCTTCTCTGGGGCAGAAGCGAATTCTTGCTGGAGGTCGCCAAGAATCTCGTTCTGGAGGGTAGACTTGCCGCCGACGAGATCCTTGATGGATTTGGACATGACGACCTCACCGACCTTCTTCTTCAGCTTCTGGGCGACGATAACAGTCAAAACATCAACCGCCTTCATGGGCACATCCTCAATGCTGGCAGCAGTCCCTGCAGGTGCGGGAGCTGGAGCTGCCACTGGAGCGGGGGCACTCGGTGCAGCAGCGGCTGGAGCAGGGGTTTCGGAGGCCTCGGCTTCAGCTGGAGCGGCCTCGGGCTCATCCTCGAACATGTAGTAGATCTCTTTCGAGTGCTTCGCGTGGCACAGGATCTCGCGGGTACGAGAAACACAGTCATCTTCGGTCTCGTATTTGGCCTTGAGGGTACGAGTGGCCATACCAGTCAATGTGGGTGATGGACCGAGTTCGATGAAACGCTCGAACGAGTAGCGGTTGAAGAGGAGATCCTGAGTTTGGATCCAACGAACAGGCGACGCGAATTGGTAGGCGAGCAACTCGACGAGGATGATGTAAGCGAGGCGTTGGCGCTGCTCCTCGGAACCCCACTGGTCTTGTTCCCACTTCTTAAGGACCTTGTCAAGACGAGGAGAGGAGGTTTGGTCGTAGATGATCTGAGCATATTCGCGAGTAACATCGAATGGTTTGGCGATCAGGTTGGGGATGTACTTCCCGATCAAGACATCGGGGTTGAGGTGAGCTGGGTTGATCTTCTTCGACAGATCTGGGAAAACAATGAATATTTGGGACGTGGGTGTAGGGCGAGACAGCGAGACAGCGACTTACAGGTCCTGAAGGGCATGACCCCGGCCCAAAGATATCTCGAATGGAAGGGCACGTCAATACCAGGAAGAGGGATAGTGGCAAAGCCACGCTCCAGCTTGATGTAGCCCTCGGCTTGCTGCAACTCGAGAGAACGTTGGTGGCACTCCTTGACGATGTCACCGAGCATCTCCTTGACCTTCTCGACGGAGAAGGTCTCGGTCAGCTGATAGAAATTGTTAATCGTGATCATGCTGGTGAGCAACGAGACGCATACCTTGGCGATGTCTACCTTCTTGACCTTCAGGTAGTTAAGGACATTCGTCATCGTTTGAAGGGCTACGAGTTCACCAGCGCAAACGTATTGTTGACCCTACAATTTGTCAGTAAAGTATTACGAGTCAATCGATTGGTAACCTACCTCGACGTTATAATTGACGATCTCCAACAACGAACCCGTGTTTGTAGAGATCGTGTCAACAACTTCACGAAGAGCAGCATCACTGAAAGTTTTCGAGATGCGGCTGGGGTTGACAGCACACATAGCATAGTTGGAGCGGTTCTTGGAGTCACGCTCGACAGCTCGCTGCATGGTAATACCACGATAGAAGACGACGTCGACCAGGGCAGAGATGTGCAGAACATCGGCGATGGAAGCCAAAGCGGAATATTCACCAAGGGAGTGGCCAGCGAAAGCACAATCTTTTTGAACGAAGCCCTTCATGCGCATGTCCTCGAAGGCAGCCTTCTCTGTGACGACGAGAGCGATCTGAGCAAATTGGGTGGCGAAGAGAAGACCATTGGGGTGGCTGAAGGTGTACTTGGGAGTACGAACGTCGATGTCGGCGAAAAGAGGGAGGGTTCGGATATTGCCATCCTTGTCCATGGAGTCGTAGGTCATGTCCATGTAACGTTGGCGAATGGCCTGACCCTTGATACCACCAAAGTGGACCGTCTTCTCCTTGGGATTGTCCTTGACGATCTCGATAATCGAAAAGCCGTAAACCGCAAGCAAATGCTCATCGGCGCCTTCCCAAACGGCACGAGCAGCGGGTGAGCTGTTGTACAAATCCATACCCATTCCGGGCTCTTGCGAGCCCTGACCAGTGAAGACGTAGACGGTATTGGGTTGAGAGACTTCAGCAGATCCGTCAATCACCTTCTCGCCACGCTCATTGATGGTCTCGATCTTGACGACCATGTTGCCGTCACGCATGCCGATATGGCGAATCTTGACGAAGAGCTCATCTCCTGGGAGGACCATTCCAACGAACGAGACATCGTATCTACAGGAGATTAAATCAGCTGAATTCAGTATAATCGAATACACGGCTCACGAAAGAACCCGCTCGGGATGTCCTTTGGCAACGACGTTCTCGACGTAGCGACGAGTAGCGGCACTCGACCAAAGACCGTGGGTGATGGTGGCAGGAAGGGAGGCATAGCACGAGAAGTAGGGGTTGATATGAATGGGGTTGAAATCACCAGAGATGCCGGAGTAGGGCTCGTTGGTGAGAGGAGCGTTGAATGTGGTGCTACCATCGGTGCCAGCGAGAGTGTATCCATCGTTCGGAAGAGGAACAAGGAGGCCTTCTGGCGATCCATGTCGCTGCAAGTAAGCAACGACGGGGTTACCTTGAGAGTCATCCTGCTCGAACTCGACTGCCGCAACCTTCGTGAGCTGTTTCAAGTAGTTGCGGGTAAAGACCTCGCCAGTGACCGAAAGGCTTCGGAAGGTGGCACGGTCCTTGAACGAAACCTCTGTTTGTACACGGAAGATCAACGAAGTACCAGCAGCCAAGGGCTTCGATTCATCGTCCCAGTGGAACCACTCTTTGGACTGAAGGACACCAACGTCGGCGTCAGTGGCAAGAGACACGATGTAGTCCCCTTCCTGACTGATCTCGAAGGTGTTCTCGAAATCGGCGAAGGATCCACGGTAAAGGAAGGCAGAAACGACCTCGATGACAGGGAGATCATCTCGGTAGACGTGCCCCTTGACTTTCACAATCTTACCTTCGCGAGAGTTCACAACGGAGACTATCTTGGCCTCCGAGCGGCACTTGTCTCCAACTTGTAACGGACGAGCGCCGTTCACCATGCGGAAGCTGTTCGAGAGGTGGACCAAGCGGAGGAGGTCGCCGTCGATGGCTTGAGGGAAGATGGACTTGATAATAGCCTACGAACCATGTCAGTAATCACACAAGTGACTAAAGCCCATCTTCAACTCACCTGCCACCCGGCAACGATAGCGAAATCCATAGGGGCACCGACAGTATTGGTGCGAACAGACTTGAACGACTCTCCATGATTGCCAACGATGGTGCAGAACTTCTCAACGTCTTGGGCGTCCAAGGTGACCTCAGGTCCCGTGAAGACATCGTGGATGTCGAGCTTGGGGAGAGACTCATTGTCGCCGTACCACAACTTCCAGTAGAATGACTTGATACGGTCGTTGCGTCCATCGACGATCTCGTGGATAGGAGCGGAGCCCATGGAAGGCTTGTATTGGAATTGAAGCGAGAGAGGGACAGAGATGCCGCGACGCTCCTCGAAAATCGTTACATCGATAAGTTGAGAGGACTGATCGTATTTGATCTCCACGGCCTTGAAGTCGGCTTGGTGAGAGCCGTAGGAGCGAGCAGCACCATAGATGTTGACGCTAGTGGGGATGTCGCCGTTGTATGAGACGACGACCTTCTGTTTCGGGCGAGGGATGAGAAGACGACGAAGGGGATTGTTGATATAGGAGGTTCCTTGGACAATTGTGGTCGAGCCGACCAAAGCTCGAAGCCAGCTGAGAGTCGGCCCAGCAAGGACTTCAAGCCATCCTGATGCTTCAGGGAGTTGCTTGCCAAACTCGTACACAACTTCGGTGGGAGAACTAGCGCGCTTGACGGTAGGGGGGACGGAGGCGGGAGAGGGGCGAAGGGCAAGGTAGTCGACGGTAGGGACCTTGGAAGCGTCACCGCCGTAATGACGTTCAAGGAGACGCGCGATCAAGGTGGAGTTGATATTGCCAAAGATCTCCTTGATGGGTTCGTCCTTGACCTTGGAATGCTTGACGGCGACAGGCCCTTGAAGGATACAAACACGCTGAGGGTCCTGGTCAAAGACAGCCTCAATATCTTCTGCGGCCCAGAGGGAATCCTACACAAGTCCAATCAGTAGGTGATCATAACACAATCATCTGAAACGCACCTTCTTGAACCAAACTTCGAAACCAGCATCCAAAACAGGAATGAACGGCACAGGCTTCTGGCCGGCTCTCTGGGAGATGGCGAGGAAGTAACCAGTATCATCGGCAGACAAAAGCTGATCGGCGGCGGAGGGGTATTTCTGGAAGAACGTCTCGACGAAAGGAAGGGGGTCATCCAAAGAGGTGTAGGACTGAAGGATGGAAGTCTTGAGTCCACCTCCGTTGACACCCGCGAAACGCTCCTCGACGCGACGCAACCAGTCGCCAGTCAGGTTTCGCAATGAAATGTCCACCCATCGTTGCTGGTGTGCAACGTACATCAATCGGATCATCCTTAGCACGACTTCTTGGTAAGTCATGTCACCCAAGTCCTTAGCAACTGTGCTATCCTTCTTCATCGGGAACCAGGGCTTGCTGAAGTCGCGGTTCAACTTCTCGATGACTTCGTCGCGGTGCTCAACCAACCAAGCCTCACGCTTCTCCTTCGGCATCTTGAAGACGGTATCGTCGAACTCTTTCCAGAGCTTGACACCTCGGGTGGCGACCTTATGGATTGGCTCTCCGAGCTCGGAGCGAACAGTGAGGATACCGCCGGTTGGCTTGGTGTAGGTGCCCTCCCATTCGCCATCATCGACACCAGGGCAGGCAACGATGAGATCCTTGACGGAAGAGCTCGTGTGCGCCTCCTTGGCAACCATGACACGACTGGCGAAAAGGAAACCATCGAAGGGCATGGGCTGGACGCCGTACGCAGCGGACCATTCACCAGTGAGGTACGGCCAGACATCATCAGCAGCACCAAAGCCAGAGCCACCAACGAGGACGAGGTTATCATGTTTGCGAATGGAACGGTAGGTAGAAAGGACGGGTTGATGGAAGTCTTCGAAGGAGTGGTGCCCACCGGCCCGACCACCAGTCCACTGCATGATGATCGGGAAATCGGGGTTCGCAGCAGCGATACTGACGACTTGACGAATGCCTTCGACAGAGCCGGGCTTGAATGAGACATGTTTAATCCCTGCGTTCCTCAGGCCATCAATGATCTCGACGGCCTTCTCAGTACTGGGGATACCAGCCGCAACACAGAAACCCTCGATAGGAAGGCCCTCCTTCCTCATCTCTTGCCAAAGAGGGAATTGGAAGCCGAATTGTCTCGGGTTGATATACAAGGAGTTGAGAGTGATACCGACACCAGCGGGAACCTTGGACTGGATCTCGGCGACCTTGGCGCGAAGCGCCGCAGCGTTGTAGTGTCCACCACCAGCCAGTTCGATGTGGTAACCAGCATCGAGCACTGCGCTCACGAAGCCGGCCTTGACGGTTGAAGGAGTCATGCCGGCGACCATGATGGGAGGTTTGCCCAACAGACGGGAGAATGGAGTATCGAGTTGGATAGTACCGTCGCTACAAGACGCCTTCAGTTGCTGAACGAGACCGTATTAGAAACAAAACGTACCTAGTCTTGACCAGCTTAGGAGACCACCTTGAGCTCCAGTCGTCCTCGTGTCGGACATTCAGAGAGTCGAAAAACTCCGCATCGCCCTTACCACGCTCGCCAAGGGTGATGACCCGAAGTCCCCGACCATCCTCATTTCGAGCAGTCAAGGGGCCGATACCACTCAAACCACCGGGACCGAAGTCCACAGCATGGGTCGACGAGTCAGGGAAGTCAGTTGCCTTCGACCAATGGATCGGAGAGGTGAAGATTTGGTCACAAAGAGACCGAGCAATGGGCACCGTTGACGAGCGCATATCCGAACCTTTGAAATGTATTGAGAAACCATATAACAATCACAAAGTAATACTGCTCACCGTCCTCAGTGTTGAAAACAGGAATGCGAAGCTCATCGGACTTCCAGAGGGGATCGCCTTTCAAGTCCTCCTCAACGAGTTTCTGCGTCGCAGGTCTCAAGTACTTGCTGTGATAAGGCGCATTCACGGGCAGGAATCGCACGGAGAAGACGGGCTTCCTCTGAGAGAAGGCAATCTTGCTTTGCTCTTGGCCGCTCTGGGCGCGGATCTTCCTGAGGTTGACCACCAGTCCGTGCAAAGCACGGGCAGGGCCGTTGACGACGAAAGTGCGAGGGCCGTTGTGTAGGGAAACAGCGAGCTGGGAGTTATCCGGAAGGAACTTGTTAGTCTTCGAGATATGAGGCTCGAGTTCCTTGAGAGAAAGGCCGGTGACGGAAAGCATTGGAGAGGGTGTGCCTTCCCCACCCTCAACCGAATCCTTAACGAGCTCGGGCTCCAAGGAGACGACGGGGAACGCCTCCTGGCCGCGCATACCGCAGAAGAAAAGCCACCTGGTAGCCTTCTTCGCGTTCTCGGTGAACGATTCGAAGGATGTAGAAGCTGCAATGGCGACAGCAGAGACCACACCTTGGGAATGGCCAGTGGCCCCCTTGATGCGGTCACACAGTTCTCCTGGGGTCAAACCGGTAACATGGCAGACCACGAGATATTGTACCAGCTGTGTGACGCCAACGAGAGGTAGGGAAAGGGGGATGGACGCGAAATAAGCGCCAGA
Organism: Marasmius sp. AFHP31; assembly: GCA_024721195.1. Classification (NCBI taxonomy): domain Eukaryota; kingdom Fungi; phylum Basidiomycota; class Agaricomycetes; order Agaricales; family Marasmiaceae; genus Marasmius; species Marasmius sp. AFHP31. Next base: position 45,498 of record JANHQD010000022.1, read on the forward strand.
AGGACGCGTGGACGCGCCTGAAAGCCACGACGCGACATCAAGCCCGTGGGTGTAGAATGATGTTTCCTGATGCTGCTCGGCAAGAGGAACAAGTATGTCGGTGAGAGTGGAGATGAGGGGGGCGACAAAGGGCTTGTATATGTCGTAAAGGTATTGGAGTTCGTCGATGTAGACTTCGCCTGTTCCCTGGCCTCCGAAAAGAGCATATATCGAGGCCTTGCCAGACGAAGCAGCAGCAAGAAGAGCTGACTGGGGTCCGACTGGGATATCCTTCACCCCATGGTTTCTAAGAGCAGCTAGAGCAAGGAAATACGAAGAGAGGACCGTTTTCCTGACTTCAACGTCGAAGGTGGACGTGAGCGAGTGCACGTCCTTTTCAGAGAGGTAAGAGGTGGTGAAGAATTTGTACACGTTGAGCAACAGGGAGGTGCGAGCAGTAATGGATTCCGAATCTATGTCGATCCTTTGAGCAACGAAGCCGAGGAAACGAGCCGCAAGTTCTAGGTTGGCTTCTGCCTGGTTTTCTAGTTCTGCGGTGGTATCGACCGCATCTATGAGAGACTGTTCATGAGCAAATTCATCTCGAAGGACCTCTGCTGAAATCCATTCGTCGTGGCTAGTGGAAACTGGAATTGAGACCTGAGATCAAAGTGAGCAACGATAAGCACATGGTACAAAGAACGATGAGCACGCGTACTCTAGATTTGCCCAGAGAAACGATTATAGGGCGTTTTGTAATGGTGGAAGGGCAGGAGGAAGTCGTGGCCATCGTCGATGTCGTGGCGGACGTCGTGGGGGGGATGAGGGGAAGATGGGATAGGCGATAGAATCCGTTGTCTATATAGCTGGTCCCCAAACCTTTACCCCAACGAATTGAAATTTTTTCCTGCTGCAATCGAGGTCACATGATCGACGCGCTAATTCCTCAATCTTCAAATTTCAATTCCATCAACCAGGCCCTGTTGCCGCTGCCAGCTCGGCGAGTACTCTATTCTCCAGCATTTTTTCTCCATCAATCTCTTCGGCTTGCTGACCTACGAATCAATAAAACCCAACGAAATTTCGTCAAATTTCTGGGGCGTTACCAATCTCTCGTCTTACAGCTACCCAGGATTCACCCCATCGATCCATGCTGCATTCCAGACCTTGCTTTTTGTGACATATCGACCATTCTAAGCGGCACACGCCCCAAAGTCGTGTCGCTTTGCTGCAGTAACCTTTTCAGAAACTAGGAATGCAACACGCGTTGTCTACCGGGATCCGCTAGGTTGATATTGAAGGCTCAGGTTCGTTATCCGTTTCCGAGAACCGAGGAATAACCATCGCTAGCTGTATTCCTTCAAGTCTAATTACATCTCGAAAAGCGACCCTGAATAGACCTTGAAGACTGAGGCCTGAGGATTTGTCAGTCTGGAATGCCGAAGGGAGGGGTTCATCACAACGAAATCCAGTGGAAGTGTCACGCGCAGAAAACACGAGTCGATGCATGTCGATGTAGAAGGATGATCATTAAAATCTTGGTCACGCAATCACAGCGCGAATTGAACCACCTTCTAAAGGAACTCTGCAGGTGTTCATGGAAAGGTCAAGCAACCTCGGCCCACGAAGCCAATAGCCCCAGTCACCCTAACTCGATCGAATCGATGGACAAGGTTAATATATCAAGAGAAGTCACTCTACAGCATTCGCTAGCATCCTCGATGGACGCAACATATGATAAACCTTGGATCAACCATCATAGTCTCGATGGCGAGCGTACGGAAAACCCCGCGGCTTGGATCGATGTACGCATTCCACACGCTCTCTTGACATTCTTTGCTTTGGCTCTAAACATTGGAGTCTCGTGGTCTGGTGCGTGGGATCCCAGCGACCGTGAATCAGCCCAGACACGTACACTTCACAATGTTTAAATGTTAAAGTGTGATTTTCTATGTGGTGTACGTCGATGGGGGTAGATGGAAAGGCGGCTTCCGTGTGCCAACTGGAATTATGGTACATATTATATATACACTATGCAAAGAGAATCGTTAATGCAAGACCACTAGATCTTGTTAGATAACAGTCAAGAAATGGACAGATGGTATGTGTGGAATCATCGGCCATCGAGGACGTTTGTCGAGACATTCGAGAGCGCCACAAAGGCGTCAAGGAGTGCAGGGACAACGAACGGTTCCCGGCATTCGCGTTGTACGTCCTCCAAAGCGTCCTCGGCAGCCTTTCTGTGTTTTTTTTCCTCCAGCAATTGCATTGATGCTTGTCGAAATTGGGCTTTGAGGCGAATATGTTCAATCTAGCAGGGATGGACTACAATGGAATTTCGCACCTGTCTCTCTTGCACTCATGAGCAACCCATCGGTGGATAAATCTGGAGTCACACCCCGAGTCCTCAGTTGCTCACAAATCGCGCCTTCCCTCGCAACCTCAGCAGCTATTTTCCGTCTCACTTCCGCAAGTTCTGAAAGCAGGCTCTCCGCAGACACCACATTCCCGTTTCCACATGGACCAACCATAGGTTCCTAGAAGAATCTTTAGTGATGACGAAGACGGGACTCCGAGTCAGTTCGTTACTCACTTGCAAATCAAGCTTTGGTTGGACTTTGTCGCATGCGCGATTTGATTGTGTCGGATCATGAGTAGAGGCTGTCAAGGGTTTCTAGTCGCATATCAGCGTCACGTAGATTCCCTATGTTGAGCGTTCCGAACCAAAGTGCCTATCCTTGGTGATGAGTCAGGCTCAATTTTCGCGTTGAGAATATTCTCCCCGATGTCATCAAGCAGCTCCTGCGCCTCCTGTTGCAACTTCGAGTCTCTCATGCTATCGACCTTGCGATCGCTGGTCGATGCTTTCTGCGACTCCGAATTGGTCCATGATAAGTTCGAGAAGCGGCGCTTCTCAGTGGGGTTGCGTTGCAACGAATCTCGGGTACTGTGGCCAGAAAAGCTCGACTGAGAGTGACGGCGTGCTTGAGTAGGGGTGTCAGGTGCGCTTCGACGGTGACTTCGTCAGACCCGAACAGGCAAAGATTGAAGGCTCAACCGACGTGACTTACGGTTTCGACTGAAATTCAACGTTTTTACTGTAGGTGTGGAGGTATTAGGATTACCTTGAGGTCCAGCAGTAGAGCGGATTGTCTTACATTAACAGGGACCGTAAAGTTTCTTGTAGCTCTGGTTGTTTAGCTGGATTCCTGAATCGCTGATTGAGGACAACATCGAGGGTCTATGGATTGTCTGAGTAAATGCGGCCAAGCTGGGGTAGAGGCCATATCCTACGCCTCCTTTCTTCGTATTCCAGAAGAATTCGATTGTGCCCTTCTCGACGATAGATATATTGACTTGAGGTGGATGAGGTATTTTCATGGCGAGTAAATCTGTCTTCAATATTTCGATTGCACGGTGGATATTATCCTGGGTTATGAGAGAGCCTTTGATACCCGGATAATATACGAGCCTGACAGTGTCAAAGACATGCACCATCTGTTGTGCGGGTTGAACCACCTAGGTTCTGAAAAGGATGGATTTTGAGGAACAAAGGAACAAAGAGACTTCGCCGTGATTTGGAAAGTCAAATAAGCGCCGGCCAAAACATGAATGGTGGGTACTTGAGGGCAGGTTCTTCCGCGTTTCACATCATCACCACCACGCTTCAACCTACTACGAGGCCTCGTGAGGGTTATCCCAGAGGCTCATACAGGGGATGTGCATATCGGTGAGATCCCAGGCCTCCTTCGTGTTGAATATCAAATAATCACACTCTCTAGGGGATCCTCTCATACATACCCTCTCTTAACTTTCCTTATTCGTGATCCCTTTTCGTGCGCGATGAGGCCAGTCTATTCGCTAATCTGCGTATTGCAGAAATGATGGCCATTTCCGATGCTTAAGGCAACAGAAAAGACAATCGCCAAATCAACATACGAAAAGCTCGCGGTCAAGACTTCACTTTACCGAGCACTTCAATCTGGGTGATCAAATATCATTGAAGTCGGGGACCGGCGTCAGACGTCAGGCAAGAGCCGGTGGCAGCACCCAGGAGGGGTATTTTAGGTCACTTTGTGAGCGAGTGCATTTATACCTTCCAATAACCTACATCCCGCACTGATTATCCGTAAATTCCCCTTTGTTCAGCGGTCCTCATCATTTGACAATTTTACGGTACCAATGACACCAGCTGGCGTACGCAAATTCAGTCACCCTTCTTTGCTTACGCACAAAGTTCCCGACATCGTCAAGTTTCTTCGGCTGACTGACCCCCTGACTACCTCATCAACCCAATTACAATCTGGGTGTCTGTTCGTAACCGCAACAGTGATTGTTTCCATTCATCTCGCAGTGGTTCGGAACCTGCCGTGCTCCGCGATATACGCCTTTATTCTGGATGATGCCCTGTCTGTCTCTCGCTCCCATCGCCCTTCATGAGCCATTCTCCAAGTGTTGATCACGTACAACTTCCGCCTGCTTATGAACCCATCTCGGACAACGAAGACGCTCAAACCTCAACAAGTTCACCTCCGCGTTACTCACGCCGTCCACTCTCAGGATGCTCAACTGTCCACATTCAGACTAGCGTGAAGGAATTCATCTATAGCCACGAAACGGTCACGCTGACCATCAACGGGGATGCTTCTTTGTCTGAAGAAATCCCGACCATCGTGGAAGGAGGGAAAATTTCTGGTTCTGTCAGGCTTTGCTGGAGCAAAGGGCAGAAAGTTAGGGATGTCACCGTCTCAGTCAGTTTTCCTCCCTCTTTCTTTGTGGGCTCACTCAAGATGGTCAACTCAGGTCAGAGGAAGAATTCTCACCGGGATCAGGAAACACAGAGCCAGCGATGTCTATACCTTCCTCAGCCTGCCCGTCGAGCTGTGGACGAGGTGTATGGGACGCCTTTACCCTACGAATGAGAGTGTCCTTGAACGCCGATGGTCGTTCTCCATTCCTCTTCCCAAGGAGGTTACGGTAGCCTCGGCTGGTGGCCTTCGTAACAGTGTTGAAGTTTGCCGTCTGCCCAACTCCTTCACAGATCCGAGCTCCCCTGCACATGTCGTCTATGATGTCCTTGTTAGAGCAAAAAGAAAACCGTGGCAGAGAGATTGGAGGTAGGCTTCCCCAGCGAGTTTTCCGACTATTTTTGGAGGCTAATGTCTTTCCAGATTGTCAGCACAGTTCGTATATTGTCAGGGAAACCGATCACATTCGAACTCGTTGTCGCGGACGATCAATGATGTTGGCTGGAAGACATACAGGTCCGTTGTGCTGAGCGGAACGCTGTCTCGTGTACGAGATGTCGAAGTTCGGTACGCTCTTTCACTCGCCACGCCGGTGAGTCTCCTCGATACTGGCCGGGATCGTCCTTTGACATTTTGATGTTAGATGTGTTACAACTTGGGTACCCCGATATGCCTTTTTCTGGTGATCAAATCCGAGGACAGGGAGCTCCTTGACATCTTAGCGAACCCTGAATCCATAGTTGTCCGTCTCGAGCGTCGTGTGCGTTATCAAGACGTACAAATGCACGCTGCCAAGTCTATGCGATGGTTGAGCGCTGTAGACCAACTGGTGCTCGCTACTTGGAAACCGACTCGGAGACAACAAGAGCCAACGAGGCGTTTCATGAGAGGTGAAATACGGATAGAAGATGATGTATGTCCTTCTATCAACATATTGAACATTGTTGTCGAGGTTTGTGGTTCCGCCCTCGCATCGCTTTGATATACTGATTGCTTGTCAGTATATGGTAACTATGTACGCCTTTTGTGGGTCGGGATTCCGACCCCATAAACTAAGCAAATCGGGAATCCTCTTGTCTGAGCCTGTGGAGATCACGACCGCGTTGTGTGGCATTGAGAGTAGGACCATCATTCATTGAAATGTGGAGGGACAGTAGACCACTGCGTTCGTCGGTGTACTGTACTGTGGAGTTAGTGAGGGTACTATAATGATCATACGCCCATTCATTCTGCTGCTGTTAGGCGGGAGTACCGACCTCATGAGTGTTTCTGACAGTCGGTGACAGGCATCTCAAAGCTATCCCCGCCTCGAGGTATATCTCTTATTGTCTTTCCTTCTCTCTGTAGGCCAAACCTTCCGGCATCCCTTATTGTCTTTTGCTGAGAAGCACTGTGAGCACCCGCGGGCCGCTTTCCAAATTCGGCTGTCCCCTTATTCTCTCCCACTCTCACCATACTTTGACAATTGCTAGACCCGGTTATAGCACGGTCCTGTGTTCCCTGCTCACCTGCGAATTTCTTATAAGATCATCAGTCCTCACAACAATGATATCTCCTCATTCCGTATGGACGTGTTGTCCTCGCCCCCTCCTTACATTAACACCCATAGAGCAGGTCAGGTACCTCGCTCTAGGGAAGAGACGCTCCCTCGTTATACCCGCCGCAATACCCTCGCCCAGCCGCTCGTTCGTAGAGAACCTACCGAACATGTATTCCAGTTGATGGATGGACGACGTCCTTGGGCTATCCTGACGCTACGAAGTAGTGCCAAATCTACGAAATGCATACCCACATTCTTTGAGCAAGAGAAGATAACCGGCACTCTGGAGGTCGACACAGAGAAGGGAGATTCATCGATACGCATGATCAACATACAGGTGGGTCTTTGACCGATTACCGATTCCCAGAGTAATGATACGACCTCTCCTCTCGACAGATAACGGGAAGAGTCGTAACCAGTGCCAGAGTTGAAGACATCAACACATTCCTTACTCTTACCCATCCTGTTTGGTCCAAATCAGCGGATGGTTCGACTTCCGGAACTTCCAGCAGCCCGAAACTTGTTGGGAGAAATGTTTGGCCGATCTCAATAGCCCTACCGCGGACAATCAATGGACCCTCTGAGCCATACCGACTTCCAGAGACCTTCAGGGAAAGTGGCATGGACGCAACCGTGCAATACGAACTCACTGTTCACGTTGCCCGCGGCAAACTGAGGACGGATGATAGGTGAGAATTTGAAGCTACGGTCAAGAAGCCTGAGTTCGTTTACCGATGCCACTCCAGGATTAGGGTAACGTTTGGATACGTTCCAAGCAGTCGTCCTGGCCCTTCCTCCGAGCTCAGGCAGATCGCGAACGAGCAAAATACGCCAATACCTGGACCCCATATCGACCCTCTGGGGTGGTCTATTGCGCGAATTGCTATCGCGCGAGGACTGATTCTTCGAAGTCGACAAGCTGAAATACATTGTTCTGTTCGTCTCCCTTTTCCCTGAATGCCTTCGCATACTGACCAACATGGCAGCTCTCATTGACAAGCCCTGTGAGTTCCTTACCAATCATTGCCTTCTCCCCCCTAAATGTCGTATCTCGTGGTTCCAAGCTCTGCTATACACGCGGTTCCACGATCCCTTGCTTCTTGAGGCTTTCGAGCAAGGATTCACAGGCTCTCGACCACGTGTCGAGCCCCAACTCTATCCAGCTCACCCTTCGAAGGACCGTGAAGTATCACATCGCCGCCACGTTCGGAAAGGCAACTGTTTCTTGGAAAGAATATTCTAAGGACATCTGCACCGCGGCTTGGTGGCGCTCACGCACCCTTCAAAGCGATTCTCATAATCTTTACTTCGAGGGTGCTATCAAGTTACCAAAGGATTTGAGGCCGTCTTCAAAAATGCATCAATTCAGTATCGAGGTACGGGTTTTTGGTTACACACTCGTGACTTTCGCTAACATACTTACTACTTCTAGTACTTCGTGGATCTATACCCCTTCGATACAACCGGGTTCCAAGCTCTTGGAGATGGAGACCCGTTGCTCACAGAACCTGTCGACATTGCTACGATGCATCCAAAAGGACACCGTCCGCCTTCCCCACCTGCATACGAGAACCCATCACGCCTCGCCGATGATTTTTATGTGACATGACCTGTTTTCTGCATCGCATACCCTCTGATGCGTTATCTATCGCATTTTGGCGAACCACGCTGGCAGTCGGTTCGCTGAATCCCCTTCATTAGTGTGTAGCACCATCATTTCTAACTTATTGCATTCCTCGACTATTACGACGTTCTTGTAGCTATACAGCCTCAATATGATATGCCATATGCACAAACATGTTTCTCCCCGTGATCGTTGGCCAACCATGTACTGAACGCACCTTGTTTACGAACGTAACGCATGGTTATGCGTTGCGTAGTATGGGTGCGAAGCAAAGCTTTCAATCGCTGACTGGGGCAGTACACTGTTTTCAGGAGCGTCGGCCCCGGGCCCCTGGACCTCCACTCGACTCGCCTCTGCTGAACAAACCTCCGCAGTCTCCCATCGGCCCTTACCAAACGAATCATGTGCGATTGGCGAAAGCCGAAACCCCTGCGAGTCGCGACAAGGTGGCTCCATATGGTGAATCTGCCCATTCCACTTGATGCATGTGGTAAGAATCGAATCGAGGGAGGCTGGCACTTCTCGTTGTATACCTGTTCTCGCTTGATGCCCACGTAGCCACACGTTCGAGTCAAGCGCCGTAAAAATGATAAATAGAGGCGAGTAATTCGTTTGGAGACCGTGAATGTTCGTGTGCTTTCAACACCTACCTTAAGATCGATGCCACCACGTCCTCCCACCGTGATATCTACGACCTCAACGAGGGCTCGCCATGAACACTCCTTCTCGCTGGATCGTGGGGGCCACAAATGGATGATGGTCACTGTTCAAAGTCGTGCGCGTAGTACCGCGTCAGCCCCAGCCTACCTTGAAGGAGACGCTATAATTGGACGTCTAGAGCTGGACATTGATCGACCTGAAGCAATCAAAGAAGTCTCCATTACGGTATATTCGTGCACTCTTTGTCGCAACGCGGCAACTTATCCCACACGAACCCTCGTCTCCGGGACCTAGATGGAAGCTGCACTCACAGCCGTTGGACAAGAGGAGCTGAGATTCCTGTCGATCAAGAGAATTTTGTGGAGTCCGGGCGGGCAAAACGACAAGCTCTATGGGAAACATGATTGGGGGTTCACGTTTACGCCTCCACCTCAAGTTACCGTAGGCCAAGCAACTTTTAGGCTCCCGCCCAACTTCTCAGACAAGACCCTGAGCTCCTCCTACATCGATTACAGGCTTGTAGCGACTGTGAAGCGGGGGACCTTCAAGACTAACTTGACGTAGGTGCAAGACGACCACAGTCCCTGTCTCCTGACTCATCATCAGTAGCATCTCACAAGGCTTTGTTTACGAGCCTTTTTCGACGCCACCTCAACCATCTCCACGTCGACAACTAGCGTATAGGAACGGGCATGATCCTCCGTCGCCTGCGGAGGACCCTGACGGTTGGAAAGTGCTCCCGCCACACCACATAAAAGGAAGATTGGGGAATGGTAGCGTCGCGGAAATCAGGTGCATTGTGCGTATGGATCTTCACTTGATTCAGCCCCCGATTAATATCAGGGTTAATCACCGTCTAGTTAGCCATTGCGGTACCAGTAGGTCCTCGGGCCCCGGACGCTGTTCGTGACTTCTCTGACCGCACAAAGCTTTGCTATGCAGTAAAGTCGACGATACCGCTAGCTCTGATGATGACGTGTGGGAATGAGCAAGCTCTGAGTCTACTTTCCAACCCATCGGCAGCGCGGGTCGCTCTCCTCAAACATATAATCACGGGTACAGGAGACAAGAAGAACAATGTGGTCGGTGTGGTCGTTGGACGAGCAACCTTTTGGCCGTCAGATAAGGACAATAGACTAGGACTCAGGACTTTGGAGGGGGGACTGGAGATACCTGCCGGACTAAAACCGAGCTTCGAATTTGCGAAACTGGCTGTACAGGTATGAGACTCGTTCGTGAAACTGTCCACTGATACAATACAGTCCCTCCACAGTACACCCTAGATTGGCAATCGTTCGATGTCAGAGGTTTGGTCACATCCGATACTCAGCGGGAAATCACCATCGTATCTGAGCGGATAACCCTCACGACAATGCAGGCGCCTACCTCTACATCGCGATCGCGCACCCCTAGGTCTACCAGATAATTCGTAAGTCCTTGTCACTAACGAGTACCCGGCCCACAATCATACAGTCTCCGTTACAGGCTTGTCTCCATCGCGGTCGGTATCCGATTCTTGACCGTCCTCGTCTTGCAACAACATAAAGAGCAAGCTCTCAAACTGATCGTCTCCCTTGGGCTGGAGACTCCCGCGAGCGCCCATCCCGGAAAGCAGGTCATGATCATCCTCTGGAACGGTCCAATCGAAGGATTCCGGTCTACGTCGTGCAATGAATATAAAGATCGAGTCTTCTACATCGGCCCCAAAGCGTCGCCAAGGGATCGGAGTCTCTTTACCATCATCGGAAGAGCGCTGTCGTTCCAACAATGGTTCGTATGTAAACCATAGGCCAAATGCTGACCAGAACGGAGTTTCTTTGGCGAGGCTTCGGATTTTGTAGGATATAATGATATTGACCGGATTATCGATACCGCCTGAGAACGAGACAGATGATAATTGGATCAAGCTTCGAAGGAGGGGTGCTAGAAGTTCTGGAAAGTAGACCTAGCCGGTAATGGGTATCAGGAGCGATCTGGTATGGGCTGAGGACCTGAGCATACCAAATCGCTACAGAGAATGTGGGTCAGAGTTCGTCCACACAGAAGCTCACGCGCTATTGCATTTGCATCTTCCGCATTTCCCCACGCAAGTGGTCTGACGTGAAGCATTTGGACGTCACTAGCCGTGCTTCGAACATTGGATTCCAGCAATGGGCACACCTGGTTTGTTGGAATCATCGCTCACGAACACGTAGGAGATTGCCTGAAAATACTTACCTCCGCAAGATCGGTCAACACGAACAAGTCCTCTTCGGCCAAAGCAGGCGCTAACGTAGATCCTACGATTCCCGCTCCTGATCCTAGCTCAATCATCGTGAGCTGCAATTTATCCAAGCGCACAGTCGTTGGGAAAGGCGGATCGTAAACACGACCTGGAGGAGGATCCAAGTAGGCTCTAATCGCATAAGCAGCTTCCCTGTTCTTGTAACAATCAGCTTGAAACGGATAAATTCGGTACGCATTGCACACCAGATTCTCCCAGCAATTCCAAATCCTTTGATTGCCTTCTCTTGTGCAGCGTGGTTGTAGGTTTCCAGCAAAGATTCGTCTTGACGGTGAGTGTTAAATAGAGAAGAAGACGGATGAATATTTAAATCTGCTGGAAAATTTGGGTTGTGAGACCTCGACATGGTGGGTGCGCGACAAACTTGTGGGAATCTGTAGGTCCCGGCGCGTTCAAAAAGATGGTGGGAAGATAATGCCTATTTGGGTCTTGAGGGCCTTGGCGCGAGGCATAACGAAGCTTAGATATACTTCAACGAGCTCGTTATGGCCCGAAAGCAGTCTGTCCGGGGAAATGGAAGAAAAGGAAATTCGCCACAAGACGGTATTGACACAGTCCTAATCCAAATTTCATAACGTTGATCTAATCCTCTTCCACGACGCGTTTCAACCCTCAAGTCGCTACTACCCACTCCCAGTAAGATACTTCCACACACCGCCGTACCCGGCACTGGTTTTCGCTGGAACTTCGGCAGACCCCTCTTTTTCCTCTTCCTCGGCCTCGTTCTTGTCACCGCCCTCTGAAGGCGCGGCGCAATCATCCAATCGGAGGGGTCGCGACGTCTCTTCTGGTGCCTCTCCCTCTGCGGAACCAATCTTAACAGTCGGATCAGGCGACGCATTCGGTACAGAGGGAGGCAATACCGAGTGCTCAGAGGGAGGAAGCACATGATGAGGAGCGCCAGGACGAACTGGTTGAGTAGGGGTCTTAGCCGGTTCCGACGGCGGAGCTTGTTTGGTAGGTGTTCCTGTTCCAGCACCAGCACCAGGAACAGGAACAGGCGCCTTCGTGGACCCCGGAAAATCATAGGCCTGCCAGGTACCTGGGATGAGAGCGACAGGCATGACCCAAGTCGCTGAGAGGATTGTTCCGTATCCTAGATACACCGTATGGCCCCATGAGCGAACATACCACAGCGACAGATGAAAAAAAAACAAGAGACTCACCAACGTCGTAATCCTTGATCGTACTCCAACTCCAACTAATGAAGGTCCCCATATAGCCGAGGTACGGGACTAGAAGCTGCAGCATGAGCAAAGCGGACTGCATAGGAGCCGGAACCATGTCCATCTAATAGGGAAAAAACTTGCTGAGCAAGGAAACAGACCGAGAAAAGTGTACTAACGGGCAAATGAGCGAACGTCCACGTCAGGGCAGTGGTGATCAAGGCTGCTCGCTTCGCAGCTTCAATAGTCTTGTCTGAGAGAACAGACATGACAGGCGGAGGCAGAAAACTAATGAATGTAATCTCGTTAGCATGAGTATCGTAGAGATATGTAGGCGGGCCTTACATCCTGTAACCCCACCACAACGCCTGAATGCTGACATGCGTGTTCGATGGAATCCAAACGCGCAGATCAAGGACAGGTTTGGGCTTTTTGAGCTTGTGAGGTTCCTTCTCTTCGTGGTCGCCTTCGGTGGGCTTTGGGTCTCCTGCGGAGGTCTGGTCGTCCGTGGATTTCTTGTCATCGGAAGGTACCTTAACATCCCCCAGTTTCTTGCCCTTGTCGTCCTCCACCTGTATTTCGCCGGACCCCTGTGACTTCCCTTTAGCGCCACCCACAGGCATCTTATCGTTTCCATCCAGTGCTTTGGTCCCAATAGCGGACGTTTCAGCTGGACGCTGACTCGAAATTGATCTCTTCTTCCGAGACCAAAACTTCCAAGAAAACCTGGGCAAGGTAGCGGCCTGGTCCTGATCCTTCCTTTCATTGTCAACTTCCTCATGATCAACCACCGAAGGAATCGCTCCCCTCCCATAAGTACTATAGACCCTATACGTGCCTAACATCTCGATGAATCTTCCCCGGTCAGGATCCGGTTCCATGCGTGCCCTCACCACAGCTTCGCCAGAAGTGACAGGAACAATATCGCACTTTGCCATCTCGACCCGGGAGCTCTTCGTTGGGACTAGGGGGATGTACAACATGATGCTAGAATCATCGGTGATGATCTGAGAAGGTTCGTGATCGGCGTCCGAGTCCCCATGCGTCTTGTCGCTCTCGTCATTGGTACCCTTCTTGTTCTTCTCATCCGATGGAGCTTTGAAACTATCGAGAACGGTGAAAACAGTGGGTTTCTCTTCGCCTTCTGCAGGTACAGTGGGTCCCCCATTCATAACGACGGGGTTTCTCAGCTTCGCAATGAGGTTCTTGTCATCAATACGAACAGCGTCTGAGGGGGGAATGGGACGACCAGTCGCATCTAGTTGGGGAAGTTTGGGCTGAGAAGGTACTGGTACCGGCTCGGTAGGGTGAGGGAGCGACTCGATGAGGTTTCGGATTATACTGGCGAGTGAAGCTGGATCATTGTACTTCTCGTCGATTTTCCCGAACTCCGAATCGGCCTGGGAGGTTTGCCCGGTAGTTTCGATGACGTTGATAGCGTTGGTTTCATCGCTCGCTGCCTGGCTAGCAATAACGTCCCCGCCAGCTGGAGGTGCATTGCCTTCATTCCGCTTATTATGTGACAAATATTGCTCCTCAGGATGGTGGGTTGTAGCGGGTGCTCTCCCAGGGCTAGCAGCTTCTTCGACCTGCCCAGTAACACTGGTGCCCTCGTCTCCGTCACGACCTTCTGCAGAGTTCTTCCCGAACGCGTCGATATCTTCGCCCTGCACATCTCTTTCGACCGTCTGCTCAAGAACAGCCCCTTGAGTACTATTGTGTATGTCCTTGTTGGAGTTTAGCTCAGGGCGGCTAAGGGAATACCTGATACGGTGGAAGATCCTGGGACCATTGCGAGTTCTGGTGGGAGATTGTTCCGAATGCGACATGCTGGTGGTCAGGAAGAAAGGAAGGTGAGAGAGAAAATTGGCTGGCTGGACATGATTTCCATACGCTCAGCGACAGGAGCTCGAGTTGAAACGTTGATCGTACGCGTGAAGGCGGGTGTGATCAGCTGTGAGAAAGTTGCAGGTACAATTATATGATGGGTAAGGCGGCCCGCCGATTCCTCTTGCGTCTCTTCACCCAAGTTCACCGTCTTTCTCTACCTTCATCTCACTAAGGTCCAGCTATCAGAAGCTATGCATGCGATTGGGAACGGGACAATCCGTTGACTTCACTGACAACCAGTACTAAACCGACTCCTTGAATGGAGCATGGAGCTTGGGGTCTCAAATGGCTCGGGGTCGCGCGTCACTCAAAGCCTCAAATGCTGGTCCTTAAAGTTCCTCATCCCTCTTATCAGCCCGGTGACATGCCAGACCACTGTATGCTAAGCTCGGGTCTTGCCTGTATCTGTCCTGATATACCTATTCCAGCTGGGCGCGTTCTGCGAGCCTGTAATAATAGAATCGGTCCTTCAAGCCCCAAGCTTCAAGACAAGAGATATCGTTTGCTGGTGACAATAATACTGCATTGGTATCACCCCGATCTGCCTTCGCCCGATTCCGCTGGAGTCGTACATAGTTGTGCCGACTCGACCGCACTGTAGCCACCACAGGAGCTATGTTGGTCCAGCTCTCATAGTAACGTTTCTCAACAACGTTCCTCAACCCACTACAGCAATTCTATGACTTATCGCAGTCAAGCTTGCAAGCTGCCTTGGGAATCGAGTTGGGTCTCCTTTGTCGACACCGCTCGAGTCCGGGTATAGATATCCATGAGACCGTCGGAGGTTACTTCACAAATAGTTTGCCCAAAATGGGGATTACTCTGTGCGTTCACTATCCAGTGGCAGTTGCAAAAAGTGGATCCCGGGCTCGCGTTATAAGTATTCCGAGGTAGAAGTTGGGTATGCTGGAGATAGTCGGCATTCTCATCCTCTCTATAGCTAGCCATTCGTGTAAAGATCTGTGTACGGTATTCCGTGCTTGCGGTAGACCTGTATCAGTAGATACGAATCATATACCTGTGAGCAATCCACTCGAGATACGCCTGAACTTGCACAAGTCGAGGAATTGGGTCAGCGGCGCAGCGGTTGAGGCATGTGAAAGTCCGTTTCATATATCGGTCACCGGTTATGGGCGGTAGAAAGTCGACCCCCATCATTTCCGACAAGGCTAAGCTGGGGCAGCCCCCAACTTTCCCAACTTCCTTCCCGTCCTCCTCATCCCATTCTCTTCGAAAATGCCAGTTCAGTCTAAACCGGTCAAACTGACGCCCTTTGCTGCTGCTCTGGCAGGAGCTCTCGGCGGTTGCTTCAGCACAGCGTAAGTCTGTCCTCCATGATCCGGTACCCAATGAGCTGAGACGTATTTGTTCGCAGTGTCGTCTATCCTCTCGACGTGTAGGTTTGCAATGCCCAACCAAAGTCGGCGACTCCTAATGAACATTTCTCGTCGACAGGGCCAAGACGCAGATTCAGGCATTACCCGGTAGCAAGGATGTCTCCATGTTTTCTGTCCTCTATCGGATACTCAAACGAGATGGGCTTGCTGGATGGTATCGTGGGTTTGGAGCGACAATGTTGAATACGTTCTCCATGCGTACGTCGCGATTCTCTTCTATAGTACCTCAGCTCAGCTCACAGCTCACATCTAGAATACGCCTATTTCTTCTTCTACTCGTTTGTCCGGAATACCTACATCACGAGGCTCACACGAAGACTACCCGCCGGATCGACCTTGGGACCTCTCTCGACCGCTACAGAGCTCCTACTAGGCGCTATTGCCGGAGCTCTCGCACAAATATTCACTATCCCAGTCTCTGTCATCGCTACACGCCAACAGGTCGGTCGACCAGAACAGAAAAAGGCAGAAAAGAGCGACGAACCCGAGGATGATTCCTTTATCGGTGTCGCGAAGGAAATCATTGAGGAAGAGGGCGTCACAGGTCTATGGTTGGGCCTCAAACCTGGATTAGTCTTGACTGTGAACCCTGCGATAACGTATGGACTCTATGAACGAGTGAAGAGTCTGACTCTTATGGCGAAGACGTCTGCTGGATCAGACGCTTCCATGTCGGCTGGACTTTCGTTCCTTGTGGGAGCACTCAGTAAGACTTTGGCGACCGTGGTATGTCTCCCCTTGGTGTTCGGTCTTATGCCCTGGCTTAGAAAACGTCGTTAGGTCACTTATCCCTATATCATGGCCAAAGTACGGATTCAAGCCCGAAACGCAGATGATGAAGACGCTACGGAACACCACCTTCCCCCACCAGTTCCTCACAAGCACCATCACAGCGATAAATCTAGACATCCCAGCGCTGTCGGCGTACTCAAGAGCGTTTGGAAGCGCGAAGGCCCGACTGGCTGGTATCGGGTAAGTCATTCCCATGAATTCCCATGAGCTCTTTGCTGATTCTATTCATCTCAAGGGAATGCAAGCTCAGATAATAAAAGCTGTTCTCTCGCAAGCACTACTTTTCATGTCGAAAGAACAATTCGAGCGATGGGCAGTTACGATTCTGTTACTTACAGCCCGCTTACGCTCGCCGTAACCCAAACATACATGTTGACATAGATTGTACACTATCTGTTCCTATATTAATGTGTTACTATACTGGAGACTGACTCGTGAGGCTGAAAGGGAGGGAGAGGAACCGGCACTCCCATGAAGGGCATCATAGGACGATCCACATTTTGTCCCCCCAATCCACGAAAATCTGGCTGGGCCGTAGTTCCCCCGGATCCTCTGATTCCGTCCTACTGGAATTGTTGTGGATACTGGGCGGATTTGAAGTCCAGGTTTCAAAGCGAATATCGATCGAACTAGCAATTTTTAGGTCCTCCGCTTCACTGGCATAATGCTGTGGGCACGTCTACAAGGGAGAGAGACCAATCTGCGTCGTTGGTACATAGATATACCTCAAGCCAATCCAGCAACTTCTTTTGATGTTTTTCGGTCTCTTCCCTCGACGATACGTAACGGTAGCTACTCCAGGGAACGACAAGCAAAAACAACGTCTGGCATTGAGCGAATAACTCAGCTTCAAACACGCAGTGCTGGAGAAGTGAAGAGTCGACCAATTCCTCCGACGAATATTTGGGGTGTCCAGTCTCTCGGATATGAGGCAGCCTTAGATACGAGGGCTTTCACTGCTTGCAGACAAGCTACTTCATAACGCTTGTGAGAGTGGTATGATGATGCAAGGTCTGCTTCCGAGCCACAGCGGCAATCTGTGATCATGAACGTCGTAGTGAACGAGCGCAGACCAAGGTCGTTCAGAGTACTATCCCTGAAGGTCGGGGGTTCCCAGACTCCATAACCATTGCTTTTGAGAATGCTCCTGGGCAAGAACAGCGTGATACTCTTTTGGGTCGTGCCTTGAGCTTGATGAACTTCACGGCTGCTGCAGCATAGACCAATTGACTGGAGGATTTCTGTACAAGTCGTCGCAACTCCATGTTTGACGGCCGCGGTGAGTGCAATCGTTGGCGCAAGAGCATCGGGATTGTTTCGCTTGAGGTCCGACCTGAAGAAGAAAGGCGCTACGAGTCCTTTTTCGCAAGATAAGCCATCGCTCATCACGATGGCCGACTTGCCAGCACCTGGTGTGTCAGAGAGCCAACATAATGGAAGGGATATTTTATCAGAACTCCAGTCGTGAATGTCCCTCAGGGCCTTTTTGCGAGTTCCTTCGAGGCATGTTCCCCTGGCACACTGTTCTGATGTATGAGAAGCTCCAACACAACACCCGCAACTGCATCCCAAAGACTTTTGTACGCTGTCATTGTCAAGCATTAGTCAGGATCATGTCCATTGTCGTCTTTAAGAATCATCTGTGACTCACCAACGGAGAGCGTCGTGGTGAAATTCTGAACAGGGTCGCGCTCAATGTTGACTTCAGAGCTACCTGGTCCATTGTTGATATTCTGATCCCTGCCGAAGTTCCCCATAATTGCTGGTAAGGATACTACGGTACCTGACCTAGTATTAGCCGCTACACTTCACATAATCTCAGGCAAGTGTGAAGGGAGGAGAGCTAGTGATGGTGGTGGATTGCTGTAACAGAACCTTCAGCGTGAATGATCTACATTCAATGTTCAATTGTCGGAATGACGCCGGTGGCAATTTCGCCCTGCCACATTTGCCGCGTGCTCATTATCTCCGTTTGGACCAGAATGGTTGTCCACAAACCACCAACAATGAACGCGTCGAGGTGCGTATAAAAGCTCAACTTTCGTTGTTCTTGAATGACTGTCTCTTACTCTTGGCTTTCGACTCTATCTTCAACATGGCAGACGCGTCTAACACTACCGATCCCCCTCGAACTCCTCCGAAAAACAGGCCTAATACCGACATCAAGGTATTCCGACAGACGCCAAGGAAGGTCGACTCTACGTTTCGCAGGGATTACAAGTTCAACGCAGCGAAATTCCGAAAAGTGGTCCTCCAGACAATGGGACGAACTCTTCCAGAACTCAAGGTCCCCGTCTTCTTGAACGGTCCTCTTCCCGAAGTTTCCGACACGGTCGTCGACGAAACTTGGAATCTGCTCAAGACAATGGTGTGGAAGGATGGAGAAGCGCTCTTGGATACGCCTGGCATAGATATGATGGATACTACTCGTGTTGTTGGGAATGACGGTCGCTGGGGGTGGTACGAGAAAGCTAACCCCATAGATATGGGGAACGAAGACGTGGTTTACAAGCATATTCAGGACATATGCGACTGCATCAT